>CABFWB010000044.1:437707-452534 GCA_902151455.1 Timema bartmani
TAAGATCATAAACCATGTATATATTTATATAAAACTGATATGTTAAAATACTTCAATATTATCAAAGTAGGCCTTTACAAATAAGAATCACCATTAGCGTGGAGAGAGGAGGAGAAAACCACAACAATAAATCACTTGTTAAAACCACCCTCAACTCACTCAGCCAAAATTCGGAGCCTCCTCGTCAACAAATAACGAGAGGTATCAGCTAATCACGCGCTCGCTCGCTCGCGCGCTCGCCAGTGTGGCCACCTAGTCGCTTACGCGCTCGCTCGCACGCTTGTCAGTCTGGCCGAACCCTAACGCATATCCGCGTATCGTGTCATCGTATCATCAAGCGATACGATACGGTGCAATACTTTCTGATATTTTTTTTCCGTGTCATCACTGCATATCTGTATCAAAACGGAGGACAAGGGACTACGATACGTATCGAACTTGAATGTTCAATTCTAGTTATTCTGCAACAATGGGCACATCTGTCCTCCCGCGCGTCTTGTTTTCGCACTTTATTGAAATGATCAGGATGTTTTGGCTCCCAAATTAAGTAAATTTTACGGTATATTTTTATAAATCGTATGGTCTCCTCTCTACTCCACTCCATCGGGCCAAAAATATATCTATAGCAACAATAAACGAAAAAAACAACAACCCCGTACTAACAAAAAACCAAATCTTTACACAAGGTTTCCGCCGGGCGTCCTCGAAAGGAATGAGCGTGCGACGCGCTAAAAGGGTAGCCCGTCCACATATGTTGCAACCTAGAGCCGTGTCATTCCTTTGATGTGACGGCGAAAAACCGACAAATGAGCGATCGAGCCCCGTTGCGTATCTTTGTATCACATTTGACGCGCTACTTCGCGACGATTTCCCGTTCCCACTGATACGCAACAAGTGGATACCCGGCTTTATATGCTCTTTTATTCTTGAAACTCTCAATGTTTCTCTTTTTCACCCATTCGTCTACAACAGAGGGTCTCCAAACTACGGCCCGCCACAAGATTATTTCCGGCCCGTTCCAAGATTTTATCAAAAAACAAATTATTTTTTTCTCTTCGTTATCTATTAACCACGCAGTTTATTTGACATGTCCAGTTCCTGTCCTCACGCGTGCTTCCTCCATGACACCAAGCCAGAGTGCTGTCGGAATTGCAAACCCTCATTTCCAGTCGCAGGCGCCATTCATCATACCTACAATAGAACAGCCTGACTGGGACGATTTTTAGGTAGTTCCAAGTCTCCCGGCACAGTGTTATCAAAGGAAAGTTCCGAAAGATGTTACCTAATTTAAAAACAAGTAATTATGTTGACTAATTATTATAAATATTACTTATTACATATAAATTGATTTATTTCTCACAGAGAAGAATCAACGTCAATCACTTTTATCAAACACTGACCGGCTTTGGAAAGTTGATTTTTTTTTACAGACCTGACCGGCCATAGGACTTAAATCTAAATATTCATGTTGAAACAAATTTGATTTATGATCTATTTGCGCATGTAAAGGCATTCAGGGCAAAAATAATGCTACTTGAAGAACAGGTGAACGTTACTTTGGGCCACAATAATGTGTAAAATATATTATGTGGCCCGCATAGCAAAAAGTTTGGAGAACCCTGGTCTACAACATTAATTTATACACGTCGTATATGGCCTACCCCTTCCTTTTGATCCACACACTCTACCTTCATATATTTGCTTCGTCGCCCGATCCACACTCATCCTCTCAACAAGCCCAAACCAAAGTAAGACTCTTCTTTCACATGGACCTATTGGATTCTCTTTCAAATCGCACTCCTTCATTAATTAATGCGAGAATATTCCGGATCGATAGTATGACAGGGAATAGCTAAAAACACTAAACTATTTACTGTGCTTCCATAAGAGGGTTTATTATTAGATTTAAAGAATAATATCCTAAATCGTCCTAAACTTTCTATTTTAAAAGCAGTATTTTGAACATTATTTAAACTTTTTTTTATATATATATCGCATAACGGTATCTACGTATAATTTACGTTACTCGGGTAATCTCTTAACGAGAATATGACGGGGCTTCCAATGTCATTAAAGTGTTCAAGGACTCAAGGTTTCTAAAAATGTTTCGAGCTGTAAATTCATACAAAAATCACAAAACTTCTGAACTGTCGATGAGCTTCCCTACAATCCAATGTTTGTAGGAAGGGGCTTTTATCTGATATAAAAAGGGTACTAGATATACTTTCACCTTTAAGGAAATGTACCAGCGTTTGCACTGAAAGATGATGTAAACACAAAATGGTAAACAATACCCTTACTGTACATGGTTCCTTAGTCTTATCTTGTCTTAAAATTTAATTTTAACTTAAAAGTCGTGAAACTTAACAATAAAAAAAATTGACTACAAGATTGCGAAGGGAAGACAAATTAATGTAAATGTTATTTGTTTTATATCAATTAAACCCATAAAAATAGAATGAGTAATTCATTACCTCACTTAACATCCACCCACTAATTATGGTTTTATTTGTATTAAAACGTCGCCGACCTCGCGGGTCTTGAGGTAAATTTCTCACCTCAGGGCCCGGTGTTTGTGGGTTCAAACCCATCCGGGGTTGATTGATTTTTCTTGAGCGATAAAAACAGCTTCTTCTTAGGGAAAGTAAAGTCAGTCCCATGTCGATTGAGGTATTTAAAATAATCCTGAAAGGTATGTGAAAATACCTTTCCTGAGAAACCTGATGGGCACTTTCACTCTCACTCATAGACATTTTCGTTTTCTGATATAATCGATCGGTTTTGAAACGGCACGTTAAATACCTCAAATAAAAAATGTAATTAATATGTCCACAAAAAGATTTTATGTACGCAAGATATATATACACACATACATTTACGAATTATGAACGGAATATTCTGAATTGTGTTCTATGTCATACATGTCTAAAACTGTGCCAAGATAAGAATCGAATCTATAAACACTGCATTAAAGTTTAATGTGGACGAACACATGTCTGGTGAAAAAACAACCTCTATTCGTAGTGTGGACTTATTTATTTTCATGCTATGGGAAATATATTTAAAGCGCTATGCCTTTATATATATATATATAATCCACCACTCTGATATGTAGTTGATTTGAATCCCGGTGGATTCGTGCGTTCTAATTTTTCACGCGGAGATAACCTTTTCAACTAAATTAGTATGCAACTGAAAGGTAGGCAATGCTCATTACATACTTGTACCACAAGATTCAAAGCCTACTCTTAGCTAGGCGATTGTAACAAATATTTATTTTAATAAAATAATTATGGACTAGGTTGGACCGGCCAGTCAGCCACCAACATAGGCCATAGTCAAATCGCCGTAAAAGTACCTTTTAAAATAAATAAAACCTAAATGTAGCGTAGTCCAAATTAATAAAATATTATGTTTCTTACAGATCTCAAAATTAACACCACTTTTCAAAAGTGACATCCAAAGAAAATTTGAGAAGAATTAATATAACTGCATTTTAAATTCGGGTACATAATTATGTGTCTATTATTTACTTTTATGCAACTTTCTGGGTAAATCTATTAATTATTTTTATCATAATCTTTGAGATTTGGCTTTCCCTATTTAGTTCTGGAATATAACTTAACTATTTGCACATTTGATAAAAAAAATATTTGTTCATTAAATTAGTTTGAATTACTAAACAACTGTTTTGAAATAACACTTTTACATGGGCAGCCTTAACGTGTACGACATTGATCGGGTCAGCACCAAAATGAGGACGATGACCTCAAATATTATTTTAAGTACAACTGATTCGATTCGTGATGTTCATATAAATAAGCTGGGGTGAAATAAAATTAAATCCTAATTCAATAAATTTTACAAATATTTTTATCGTAGTAGATGCATTTAAAAAAATCGTGTACTTTACAATCTTCAGTATAATGTAATTTTTGACTAGGAGTGCATTAACATGCATTGTTGGATTTATTGCTTAATGCTTATATTAGTTTATTGGCCATAGGACCCAGTTAAAATATTAATATGAGTGCATTGAACCATAAATATACTAATATGAATATATTGAACTAGGGTGCACGTCCATGACCAAATACCGTCCTCGTTGCTTTGGAAATATTGATTAGAAGACTCGGACCATAAGCATCAGTTGACATACAAAATATTTTAATACAACTCTGGCTAGTTGCTTCATTAAGAAGCTGTAACCATATCAATAACTACAAGATTAACATTTGATATAATCTATGCTGCATAATGTTTTATAAAACCTTTGCCACACATAAGGCTGAACAATCCCTAGTCCAAGCACACATGATTATACAGACACGTTATTTTAACATACCTCCAAGTTAAATGATTTGGTCCTCATTCATATTCCTATGGATATATCCTCCTCTAATAACACTTTCCCCCCCCCCTCACCCGTTACTCATTTTAAATTTAATAATAAGTTTTAAAGAAAATACTGGTGTTGTGCGTGAAGTCGCCCTCAAGGGGTGTCTATCTTGTTGTCTAACCTTCAGGGATATAGCCGATGATTATTTCAATTCATAAATATATTTTTTAAATGTAGGGGAAACATTTAATTAAATAGTTAGAACAAATTAAAATATATTTTAAAATGACCATACAATATATTAATAACTATTATTTTAACAATAAAATATAATTTAGTATTTGCTTTGACTTCGTAGGTATGAGTGTGCTGACGTCATTGAAGTATACACTATGGCGGAATAAAAAAGTAGAATTTATTATCTTCAGTGCTAATTTTAAAGGGCAATGCCTTAATTCTATTAACGTAACTACTCTAGTATCTTGTAAGAATTACAGTGCGTATTTAAGCATGAGGCCTTTATAGGTTGTTTTGTAGTTCTTATTAAGACTAGTTTTGTGTGCATGTTTTTAAACCATCTACCTGTTCAGTTGGCTGTCAAAAACTAAAAACTTTTTTAATAATGCTGAGAAACATAATTTATTTTGTTTGATTCACATTTTAAATTGAATTTGACATATTTGTTTATCTATTCAATATGTTATCAGTGTACCTCTATGATAGACTAGCTTTTTCAGACCAGTGATATCCTGGGCTATATGGACATGTAAACATAGACACTATATAATTAGGGCACTCTATCGTTAACAACTTTGCAGCTAATAGTTTGTCAACTCAACCTGGACATTCATTAATGGTATGAGATCTTGTTTACTATAACAATGGATATTGTAGATGACGAGTCTAATTTGAGGAATGCTACTGGTTTTCTTTATTATGTGGTCAATTCAGGAGTCGTTGCAAGAGGACTGCATGATTCTGTGGAAAAAGTCATACGCAAAGGATCACTCCTAGAAGTATTACCAACTGAAGATAATGGTGACGAAGTTATTATGAAAGTTCTAAACGATGAACTACTATGCATTGGTAAATGGGATAACACTACTGTTCTTTATCGTTGTCTTAGATACACACTCATGCCTGTGAACCCAATCTTATTACTTGCATTGCAAGCTGTTCCACCTCTTGCACGCATAACTGTTGCACAAAATGAACAAGAATTTTGCCAACTAACCAAACTAACTGTTGGTGAAATGGTTAACTATTTCCTCGAGGACAGTAAAAAAGATGAACCTGAGCTGGCACTTATAAAGTATAAAGGCGTTGTTGAAGAATTAGGACCTGGCCTTTATTTTGGACTTGAAGTATTGGTATGCTTATGTATGGTTTAATTTTAATTTTTGTTTTGGCTGTTCAAACAAGCTATTAAATTAAGTGATGTTTTATGTTGCATGTTAGACAAAATAGGTGAAAGGAAGCATGTTTGTCAACAAAAGCCTCAAAAGTTAAAAGAAACCCCTACCATATTGACATATCTCTACTAAATTTCACTATTGATCACACATTTGCAATTCTTCTACACTGGCTATCATTGCTGAGAGAACTAACTGCATGGTCACCATTGAGAAACAGAATTGTCATTCTCTCGTTTTTGTCTGGTCAATCTCCCCTCAAATTTAAGACAAGTTTCACAACGCTGGTTATTCAAGGTTGCCAGTAGCTCCTTCTTATCCCAGCATACCAACTTCAGACATAACCGAGATTTGGCAACAGTTAACTGAGAGAGAGCGAAGATAAAGCTTTTCTCCATAAGACCTGCATTTACCTCCGCGATGATAGCGGGTATAGGCGACATTTAACATGCCCCAATTGTAGAAAGTCTGGACCCGATCTCCATCTACTTAGGCCAGCGTTTCCCAAATGGTGGTCCACGAGGTAAAATTAAGGGCTCCATGAAAAAAAATATTTACATACCCATTAAAAGTTAAAAAAATAAGGTAGGCGCATTTATATCTGGCGGTCGAGACAAGATTTTGGTTAGGTCGCTTTCACTGCATTCTAGATTTTCTCTCTAGGCCTACTTTGGAACCAAACTGAAATGTCGAAACCAAATTTATGCGGCTCCGAACATGTAATTGTCAACAGTTTATGATAATAATAATAATAATAATAATAATAATAATAATAATAATAATAATAATAATAATAATAATAATAATAATAATAATAATAATAATAATAGTAGTAGTAGTAGTAAAAATAATAAAAATATTAAATAATAATAAATAATGCATAATAATAGTAAAACCTCATTATTTATTCCCCTGATAGGCACATATATAGGGCAGCTGCATTTATTTATGCGACATGAAAGCGGTCAAAACGTGTAGTTGCCTTCTCCCTGGAAAAATATAACTTTCAATTTAAAGGTATTTGACCTTGAACCAATTTTTTTCTAGCCTACAACACTATTTATATTTTGGTGTGTTAGGCTAAAATATTTAAGGGGTTTTGCTATGGTGTACGTACGAAATATAAAAAGGATCCTTGACTAAATTTAATTAGGAACCACTGACTTAACAAAGAGCATAGGCCAACTAGAGGATAGACCTACTTAAGGGGTGGATGTAGGGAACGTGAGAAAATGTCTGTGTTTTTGCAGTTTTTAGAGCAAAATATTTTTTGACCAAAATAAATTAATATGGCTCGGACAGTAGAAACATAGAGTTTAATTTTCTTCACGTGGTGAAATCAACAGTTGTTGAATATTTGCCATGAGCATGGCGGCATTAGATGAGAAACCTTTTAAATTAAGAGAAAAGGTTTTCATTAAATTTCAGGACATCCTTGACATATTCAAGAAATGTTGGCAACCCTGTGAATAAAATTAAACTATGTTTCTACTGGAGAATTATTTGATTTAGTTTTATCTACAAAAGTTTTGATATATAAACTACAAAAAAACTGACCTTTTCCTTGTGTCCCCTTCAACCCAACCTGAAACTTTGTAGAGTTCTAAAATGTTAAAAAGTAGCAAGAACTATTTCATTCTATACGAAGGGGAGGATTTAAGGTCAAGTGGACCAAACGCTCGGCTTCCGTCGAAACAAATTAGGCAAATTTATTGTAGACTACAAATTTTCCTGTTCCAATAATTTCGCTATTGCTCAAAAACACATAGGAACAAAAATATTCTGACTATCACAATGCAGTAGGTAGCTAAGTTTAATTCACATTTTTTATTTTATAAATTCTGTCTTTACTATAATTATGTAGTGGAGTCATTGTAAGAAGGTACCTAGTTTTCAAATATAAAACTATTTAAATACTGACAAAATGTAGGTCCAACTATGTTATTTTTATTGGCATTGATGATAGGTCTACTGACTCTCAAAATTGAAAATTGCAGATTATATTATGATTTAATTTGTGAATATATTTATAAACATAGCTTTAGAATCTTTTGTACTTAAGCTAGGCCCTACCATATTTACGTTTGTGATTCCACTACCTAAATAAGTTAACTACACCTTGATTTTCTTACAAATGGACAATTGGAGCACCTTTTAATTATTTATTTTTTTGCTTCCAACATCAATGACTTATTTTTATATATTTTAATCGATGGCTATAAATAATACCTATAGATAAAAAACCCGCCTCGGTGGCTTAATTGACTAACACGTTAGTTTCGTGTTGAGCTTGACTGCCGAGGACGGGAAGATCGAGGTTCGAATCTCTGTTGGGTGAATTGGGGGTGGTTTTTACTAAATAGTTTTCTACTCTCCCTCCACACAAATGTGGGTTCACTTCCTCTAAATTCAGCCCTCCCAATTCCTAATCTATTAGTGTAATTAGTACTTAAGCGTATGAACCGAACGGTGCTAAATAAAAAAACGATCAAAAGTGACATTGATCATATAACCTGATGTATGAATACATAAAAGTAGATCTAGTCATTTTTTACAGCGGTCAATTACATCCATTTGTAAGAAAATTGGGCTATTTATCTTCTCAATCAGTACAATTAGTCAAAATCTACCTGTAGTTAGATGTAACCTAATTAAATGTGATAGTTTACAAAATATCCATGTGCACTGCAGCAGCTTGCTTCATAGTAGTTAGTCTTATGTTTCACATTACATTGGGGATGTAGGGAATTTGAGAAAAGTCCAATGTTTAGAGTGCTGTTTTTATAGCCGAATTTTTTTTGGCCAAAATAAATAAAATACTGCTCCATTAGAAAAAGTTCAATTTTCTTCACTTGGTAGTGTCGGCAATATCAATCAATATATGTTATGAACATTAGATGACAAACTTTTTAAACGAAGAGAAAATTATTGTCATCAAATTCCAGAATACCCATGACATATATTCTCAGAATTGTTGAGGCCACCTTGTGAAGAAAATTAAACTACTTATTTGTATTGAAGCAATATTTGATTTATTTTGACCCAAAAAAAGTTTTTATATAAAAATTTCATAGAAACAGACCTTTTCTCGGGTCCCATAGGTTTAATTCACCTTTTATTTTGTTTTACTTTTACACAAATATCTTAGCAAATTATTATTTCATAAATCTTTCTATGAACAGCTGTGTGTTACCAATCACTAGCATGAGTGCTTATTACCACACCATCAAGTTATTGGCTTGCAAAGGTAAAACCCTTAATGAAGTGAGGGTTTTTCCTGTTCAGGCCTACTCTATATTTATTGTTTTTAAACCTTAACGCTTCATGGTTTCAAAAAATATGGTTTTATATGGGTCTACAAGTGTTAGCTCAAATGGATGGGATTATGCAAACTACTGTCGGTCGCATCTAGTCTAACACATCACTCTCGTGTCATACTGAATTGCCCGAAACATAGAGATTGATGATGTTTTATGAATCCTGCTTCTGAGTGTGTTTTTTTCCTAAATAGTTTTTCCACTCTTCCTCTATGCAAATACAAGTATATTTCCTCTAAGATTCTACCCGCCTCATCCCTTGGAGTTAAGCAAATGCTTGTACAATAAATTGTATTTGACCAGCGAATATTACGTATTAAGGCCTATATTTGTAAATTTGAAAAATGACACCTTAACACAAGAATTCAACTCAGGATCATTGGGTTAGCACGCCTATGCCTTAAGCGATGAGTGAAGAATGACCCTTGGCATGAGATGATTCCTAAATAGTTCATTGGTAGAACATATGCATTCTAACCTAAGAGTCTTAGGTTCGTTTTCTGTGTTCATGTGTAAATTTTCATATTATGAATATTCCTGATGGGTGACCTGGTGGTCTAGGGGTAAGGTGTCGGACTTCTGTGCTGAGGGTCCGGGGTTCAATCCTCGGTCCTGGCACAGATTTATCTGATTGCCAAACCCTTCCTTCACCTCTGACAAGACGTGTATTAATCTCAACTTGTGAATGTGAGGAATGCCAGGCCTCCACCGTGGTTCGGATTCCACGTTAAACTGTAGGTCCTCCATTTCATCTCACAATCACCCTACCATTGCACATTAGCATAAGTGCGTATAACCCGAACGGGTAGTAAGACGCGGTGCTAATAATAACTTCTTATGGAAACCAACGTCGATCATTTAAAAAAATACTACTAACTGTTTTATTTAAGTTATGCGTTCGTATAACTTATTTATTTATTCATATATTTATTTAAAAAAAACTCACATTAATCAGCTTTGAGCGTAAATATCTATTAATTGTGTAAGATTAAGAATCTGTTAATTGTTCAGAACAAAATATATTTTATGGCCTCTATATTTTTACTAGACTTGATTCAAATTATATATATAAATATATACACACACAAACATATATTCTCTACCTGATATTTGATTGGGATTTGAATACAAATTGTTTATTCTAAATATTTAATTCAGATTATATCTAAAACGATTCCGATGCATAATATTTGTTTTAAAACCAATTCATATCAGTAAGCAAAGAAATTTAAAGGATTCGATTTGAAGTTGAAAATTTTGGATTCGCACAAGCTTAATTTTTTTTTTCTTTTCAAAGGATATTTTAATGAAACAAAAAAAAAATCGGGTAGCTAACAAGAAATATATTTATTGATACATTTTACATAACATATTAATATTTTCTAGCACATTTCGTGTCTTAAAATATAGCATCTGNGCGATAAAAATCCTTAGCAAACGTTCTTCAAAGGGGAGGTAAAGCCATGTCGATTTTGGCATTGAAGTATGTGAAAATAACTTTGGCAAAATTGGTAGACCCTTTCGCTCTTGATCATAGAAATTCTCATGTGCTGATATAATCATTCAGTTTAGAAAGTGCATGTTAAACACTTCAAATAAAATTAATACAAAATTTTAATTAAATTGTGGGTTTTTTGGGTTTGTACATATTCATATTTGTACACTCTTGCTTAAGGCTGCGCTAACCATGTTTGAATTAGTTTGTGCATTTATTTTTGTCGTTGGGTAAAATGACCTAAGCTGTTGTACTCTATTTTGTGAAACTAACAGAGCCTATATGTGTATACAGTATATTGGAATCCACATTCAATACAGCCTTTATTAACACTTTAAAAAGAGGGGAAGCCATTTTAACCATTAACTGTTCTTGAGTTTGTTACTTTTTCCTTATGTTCAGGTTATACACACATATTAATTAAGCTAATACGGTTGGGGGGAGGAAGTTTGAACTTAGGGAAAATGTATTCACATTTGCATGAAGGGATAGGGAGAAACAATTTAGGGAAAAAACAGCTCAATTATACCCAGCCAAGATTCAAAACTTAAGTTCCTTGTCACCGGCAAAACAGATTAAATGAACTTGAAATTTAGACTGCGTGCCCATAAGCATGGGTCGAGTTTATTACTGACGAGGGCAAGTGTACCTCTTTAGTGTTCTCCCCAGAAAATGTTACCAACTGGGTGGGGGGAAGTGTATTACTATGCAATATTTGATGTTTGTGCGACATACATTGGTTTTTAGCCGGGTGTTCGGTAAAATCAGCCAGACCTGGTCAAAAGGCATGGGGAGAACATAGCATTGGTTATTCAGATCCAGGAGGCTGGGGCCTAAATCTAAGCAATGCCACCCTGCTATACACACCCACAAAGTGATATTTTTCATTTTCTCTTTAGGTGAATGTTGGTGCATTTCCTTGATTTAAATATTTCAGGCCTTTATTATAACTAATTATCCCCAGAGGGCTTCATTATAGATAGGGAGGATGCGCTGTATTTGAAAATAGGTAATAATTGATGACCGCTAACTGGTACCCGGGTGTTAAACGAACTAATTAAAAAAAAGGATTAAGGCGTGCATGGCTTTAAATACAAATATTATTATTTGACCTTCGCGAGTATTTCCAAGGACATATGTATCTATGAATAGTTTTATGTCATAAATCTTAGCTTAATCAGTATTGTGCTCCACCTATTACTGATCTAAGAGTCTTCGGATCAGAAAGGTGGAAAACTAATCATTGTGGAATTGTTTTTTTCCCCCACTAAATGGTAATTTAACTTAATTACTGAGTCTTGTGTTTATCCAAGAATTAATTAGGAAGAGTCGCTAATGACTAGACCATTGACACTAAAACTTACTAACCAACAATTTTACTCATACTTGTGTTTTTTGTTATTAGTCTTGATTCAGAATGACACATTAGCTATCCACAGTTTTATGACAGTTTTAATTATCAGTATATACTCATGGTCATAAGGTAGTCACAGTTCCAAGAATTTGTTATTATCCGGCTAAAGTCTCTGATAAGATATGTTTAGCTGAATGTCCTTGCTTTAGTTTGTATTTGCAATGAATCTAGTCATATTAAAACATTAATAGTTTTAAATATTTTAATTCAATTTACTCGCACAAATATTAGCTTTATTAATTATTTATTTCCTAAAAATTAATATATTCATTTTGGATGCATCAGTACACAATTTTGGATGCATCAGTACACAATTTTGGATGAAAACAAGGTTTGTGTAAGTGTAAAACTTAAATTTTAAGCGCTCATTTTAATTACATATTTTCACTGGATATTTATATTAAAATACTGACATTGCACCTAAGAGTTTGATTTTCTTTTTCTTTTATTAAGTCAGATCTGAAGTACCAGTATGTTAAAACTAATTAATAACTCAACTAATTAGCTGAATTATTGGTAAAAGTTAACATTACCAACTATATTTGTTACTTATACCGGTAAGTCTAAATAAATACACATTAATAAACACATTACCCGCCTCGGTGGCCACGTGGTCTGGAACATTATTTTTGTGTTAGACTGGATTGCTGGTGACTAAGAGATCACGGTTCAAATCCTGGTTGGTTATACTGAGGATGGATTTTCCTAAATAATCCCCCCTCCCTAAAATTCTATTTTATTCATTCTCATCCCATTAAGTGTTATAATGTATACATATAACCCAAGTACTAAGGCACACAGATAACAATATACATATATATTGGAAGAGTAGTAAGACACGTTACAAAAATGTAAATTTCTAAAATTTCTAAAAAGTATTTTTCAGACTAAAAATTGAATTTCATCTATTTAATTTAATGTATAAATGCTATCATACTGATGAAATCTTTCTCGTTATTAATTTAGGCTAACAATGGTGATTTTAATGAGAATGGAACTAAAAAGTACTTCACTGGCACAAGTGGTAAGACTGTTTTCGCCACTTTAAATCAGCTTGGTAAATACTCGAGGACCAAAGTGTCTGCCTTGGTCGATACCTACAATCAGGCGTCGAAAAGAAGTGACATAGAGACACAGCGTTTACTGCCTCGAGTTGGAGAGTCGCTCATGCCGTCCAATGAGAAGAAAGTTCAGTATCAAAATGGAGGAAACAAGGATTCTGGCAACTTCAAGACGACATTGGTTTTGCATCTGAAAGACAAAACGACCATGCCTCGGCATCAGTCATCTTCGTCTGTCGAGAAAATTGAGAAACTCATAGGTGAATATGTAGTTGCACTTGTAGCATGTATTCTAGGTATAACATAGCGTTTTACCTGAATGACAGTTGAAAACTCATGTTTAGGTCTTGGGTTGCCAACACTTTTACAAGATCACTGTTTTGTTATAAATGATAAGTTTTTAAATTAAATATTATATTTTACATTAAAAATAACGTTAACTTAAGTTTTCTCACACTATTTAATTATCATACTTTTAACAAAAAATTTGTATCCATTCCGAAACAATATTTTAAATATAATTAAAAGTACTTATTCTTCGCTTTGGAATGTTATTGATAATGTGTATATATAGTGCATACAGTAATACTTTTTAATACAGGCATCATATTTACTTATAAAAGGGAAAATACTTGTCATTTTTTAAATATATAATACATTATTTTATGATTATTTTATCATATTTCAAAATTTTTGACTGATTAAAATATTTTTATCCATTGCATGGGTGCACCATTGTAAAGAACTTTTTTTTTCATGATCAATCACATGGCTTACATTCTTCAGTTGCCATTTTGAAGCAATATTTGTTAGACCTTTAGTGAAAGTGCTGTCATTACATAATTTTTTTAAGTGGAATAAAACGATAAATAAGCTTTATGCCCAGCCTCAAATAAATATAAATAAAATTGGCCTAAATTACTGTGGTTAACTATCACATTCATACATTACCATATGTTTTCATTACAGCTATCCAAAGTGACTGTGAGCTGTTGACGTAGTGATACATTAGGGACTATTTCTAGTAGGTAACCCTTTTAGCTGTCATCCAATTAAACTCGGGTGGTGAATGTACTTTAGTTGTGTAGTGTAATAAGTACAAATCTGCTAATTTGTTTTTTATGTGATAAGTTTATGTTAAATGTAATTGAACCATTGCATGCAGGAAAGAACCGAGTCAATTTTGCTAACTTTTCAGGTGAAAGAAAAAACATTCTTCTTGCTTCATCATTTGTTAGGATTGTTTTATTTTTCTAAGAGTTTTTGCGGCTTTGTGTTTTTTTTAGTGTGTGGATCATTTTATCTTCTAGCTCTTTGGTTTTAAAAAAAAATATCTATCTTCCTTTTTTTTTTACTATATTAGATAAATAGTATGAAATAATTTGTGCTTGGGAAAAATTGATCAAAATTTACATATTAATAGTCAAATGAAAATATTTTTACTGCAACACTTCACTTTATTTTTAACTTTCATCAGAGTTGAAAGCTCTTGATCAGGTCAACAAGCTACGGGACAAAGTGGTGGTTAAAGGAACTAAGTTGATTACTAATTCCATTTTTGTAGCGTACAATCTGTACTGCCGCATGTGAGAGCCGACTTCACATGTGCAACTATGGGTTCTATGTGTGTGTCAGGTCGAAACCTATGCTCTTTTCGACGCATGATAGTTTGAAAGAAAGAAAGAAAGAAACTGACTAGTAGGGTAGGGTGGGGCATCTACAAGCAGACTAGAATAAGAAAGAATGCCGGAGTACGCCCCCCCCCCCCCCCCCCTATACCCGTCCCCTT
>CABFWB010000044.1:452712-490248 GCA_902151455.1 Timema bartmani
CTAACCAATTGGAACGTACGTTAGTGTTGTAACATCACCAGGAATCGGCCATTTTCAGGGCCAGTACTGTTGCTCTTGCCTGACCAGTCCCTCCAGGACTGGCCCCAGTGGTGCTCAACCACACGCATTAGGTAGGGCGGAAGGCCGTGCGTATGTGTCGTTTGTGTGTGTGTGTGTGTCTGTGTGTGTGTGTGTGTCTGTGTGTGTGTGTCTGTGTGTGTGTGTGTGTGTGTGTGTGTAATATACTTAATGGATTTTTATACCAAAATCCAATCTTATTTATTTAAATGTATCACAAATCAAGGTGTGTGAAAAATAGGCAAACAGATCTCAACTCTTATGCACAAAATTATTTGTGAAACTATTCTATAACCATATTGTCTTTTAAACTTTTTTCTTTTAGATCATTTGTTGGAAATCAAATATTAATGCTTAGCGTAATTTCACTTTATATCTTATTCATGGTAAACCTCCTTTTTGTATCACTTTAACCTGTTATGACGTATATATATATTTTTTTTTACATCTTTTAACAGACTCTGATGTCATCAGTGACAATGGTGACTTGAGTCATTCGGTTGTTCAAGTTGGCGACCGTGTCGTGTGGGTGACAGACTCTGGTCCTGAAGTGGGATATATTCGGTGGATTGGTATACTTGATGATATTCCAGAGTTAAAAATGGCAGGGGTGGAATTTGTAAGTTAAATACTTATACAAAACAACAAAAAACAATAACAGCACTTAACCTGCTTTGGTGGCTGCACGTTTTAAGGAACCACACTCACAATATACTATATTATTGATAACAGGGATTTCGAGGTTCGAATCCCAGTTGGTGTACTTAGTTTTAGTTTTTACATTATGATATTTTTTAAATTGAAAAATGACACCTGGACACGGGAATTGAACCCAGGACCTTTGGCTTAGTACACCAATGTTCTAACCACTGAGCTATCCCGTAATCATCCCATGCCCAGGGTCATTCTTCACTCATATCTTTAAGGCAGAGTCTGTGATGGATGTGCGGAAATCGTCGGCTATAAATGTGTGATCATTTAAGTTCATAAGCTATCAGATAACACAGCCCCCACCGACTTCATGCAAATGCAGATACACTTCCCCTGAATTCAAAACCTCCCTCAATACTTATTCACTAGTGTAATTAGTACATATGCACATAACCTGAACAGGTAATAGGTTGCAGGGCAAAAAAATAAATAAAAAGAATAGCACTTATTTTAATATCCTATTAAGGAAATATTTTTGCATTTAATCAACTATACGTTAAATTGTACTGAAGTACCTATTTTAATGAATTAGCTATAAAAAAAATTGTACTTTTCATTTTATTAGAAATATATACATGCTTGCACTTTTCATATCTTATTATATTTTTGTAAATATATTATAATGTGTAATTTTTCAGGATAACCCTATTGGCACATGTAATGGCTCATATAAGAAAAATCAATTATTTCGGGCAGATATGAATTGTGCTTCCTTTTTGCCTCTGATCAGTCTTATTAAAGCTGATGATTACTTTCCAAAAAAGGGTAAGATGTATTAAACATATACTTATTTAAATTTGGGTTATTTTGGCTATAGCACTAGGTTTGGTTTGGATTTGAAAGGATAGCCAGCACACTAACCTGAGTGATAAGAGTAAAAATTGAATTGATAAAACACTAATTAACACAAAACCACATTTTGAAATAAAAGCACCCTGTGGTAGTGAAAGTTACTATTTAAAACCATTATTTAAATTTAGACAATTCATTGGATCTAAAAAAAAAATCATTAAAGTTATAAGATTACTCTTATTCTTAACATTTATTATCCAAAAACAATTAATTAATTAATTAATTACCTCCTTTAGTGGCTGCACGGTTTAAGGTGTCTCTCTCGCAATAGACTGGCTGCCGATAACAGGGAGATTGAGGTTTAAATACTGGTCGGTTGTACTGGGGGTGGTTTTTCCTAGATGGTTTTCTACTCTCCCTCCATGAAAATGTGGATACACTTTCTCAATTTACTTAGTTCTTAACTCATTAGCATAATTAGTACATATACATATAACATGAACTGATATACACGGTGCAGAAAAAAAAAGTTAATTTTATCACTTGAATATTTTTAAAAATTTGTTTGCTTATCAATTTTTTAACTAAGACCTATTCACATGGCTTTTCACTCTTTAAGATACCAATTTTTTAAAAGTATTTAATAATGTAGTACAATAAACTTAGTGTCACAAAAAATCTAAAGTGTTTTTACTTTCTTTCAGATACTGCAAGCAAAAAGTTCAGGAACCTGAAATACATTGAAAACTATAGTAATTCAAAAGTCACCCACCATGCTAACAGTAGATCTCAAGTGAACAGTATGAAATATTCTGAACCCTCCTTTAAAACACAGCGCTCTGAATCATTTCACCTCACCAATCCTGTGATAGAACTGACCGACACTCGAGACAATGAAGAAAATACCAATCAAAGAAACGGGGAGGGCAACGTCTGTAGGTCCGAGTATGTGTTTTCAGAGTCAAGCGTGGACAGCAGAACGGCTAGACTCGACAATTCCAACAAAAGTTCGGTGGTGACAAACTCAAAGAACCTTAATAATTCTAGCAAGAGGAATGGTACGAGTTTTGTAGATGGGGACACCAGTGATAACAATCCTGGTAACAGCAACTTTATGAGCGGCTTGTCAAGAGTTTCTAAACCGAACGAGACCAAAATGAGACATTCCTACTCGCAGGACATGCATAACGGGGGCCAGGACTTTCAAGGCGATCTTCTTGATGAGCTTTGGCCCTCGGTTGCCGAGAGCTCCCAACCCAAGACTAAAGGTGCCAGGGAAGACAAAAAGACGAGGCCCGTGCAGGGCTCCAACAAGAAGCTGTCGAGGTTTGATATTAATGGTGATCCTCAGCTGGAAATTGTCGGAGAGGGCATTCAGAATCTGTTGTCTACTTCAGCACCAGGCACATCTAATGGTGAGTTAATGATTATTTTACTTTCTTTGCTTTGGAAAAGTATTTTATATATAGTTAAATGTAATTAATACTACTTATGCTGTTGCATACGAAATTAATATTAAATTTTATTGACTTTTGTGATTTTTTTTTTTTTACAATTTTAAAATAAAATATCATATTGGCTCTAATATAATGAAATTTTTTTTTCTTTAAAATGTCTTGCCGAAAACTGTACTCATATTATATATGCAACCCATTTACCATTTATTTTTCATGTAGAACATACAAATTTTAAGGTCTTATTTATTTAGAAGGCCGTAGTGTATTTGGGGGTCACAATAATACTTTAAAAAAACTTTATAGTAAGTAGGGCTTAGCTATATTTATTTCATAACTTTTGTTATTTTTCTAACGATTATTGGTTTGTAGTACTCTACATGTTAGCTTAAGCGAGAATGGATCAGTTAATCATGGCCTGAAATTTTGTAGCCAAATTGATATAAATTGTTAACTGGTCTCAAATAATAACAGCTACAAATATACTAGTATGCATTCCCATAATTTTAAGCATACAAATTCTGTGTGTTACAAGACTCGTAGTTTACATAAATCATCCTGTTTGACTTTATTTATTTTTTATAGTTAGAAATTCAGATTTAGTTTTATGATTTTCTAGTAGAGGTCACTTGAATACCTTTGAAATGACTATAATATATTTAAGTCTCAGATGCTTTGTTTACTTAAGGGTGTTTTTTTCTATGCACCACATTTTACTACCTTTTTTTTTCACTTTGTCTTACTATCCAATCAGATACATTAATCATTTGCCATAAAATTACCGAATTGATGTTTCCTGGATTATAAAATCTTTTAATGTCTCTTGAGCAACTATTTTTAAGCCTATATTAATGGTATCTTTAACCTGCTTCGATGGCTGCATGGTCTAAAGTGTTTCTCTCACAATAGATTAGACTGCTGAGGACAGGGAAATTGAGGTTCGAATATCGGCCGTGTTTACTGAGGTTTTTTTCACCCTCAAAATGGTTTTTCACCATCCCGCCATATAAATGCTGGTACTCTTCCTCTTAATTCCACCTTCCTCATCCCTAGCTCAATAACGTAATTAGCACAAATGTGTATAACTTAGACAGCTAGTAAGGCACAGGGTGGGGGAAAAAAAGTGTCTTTAGATGATGTATTATCATTCAGATTATTGCTTGCACTTACCTAATTTCATAGAACATGGTTTTAGGGGCTCAGTGGCTAGGGAGAACTACTTGAATGCTAATGGTTTATTATACTTAAAAAAAAAATCTTAGACTGTGAGACTTTAGGAGCAAATATTGGTTTTGTAGATAGAATATTTTAATACCTGCTTTCGGGGACTCATGGTCTAACCTACTACTCTCACAGTAGACTAGACTGCCGATGACAGGGAGATCAAGGTTCACATCTCGGTCAGGTATAGTGAGGGTGGTTTTTCCAAAATGGTTTTTCACTCTTCTTCCACCCAAATGCGGTTTGACTTCCTCTAAATATAACCTTCCTAATCCCTAAAACCATTGGCGTAATTAGTACATAAGCATAACCCGAACGAGTAGTAAGATGTGGTGCTAAAAAAGAAAGGACATTTTAATGTTTTTTTTATGTGTGTGTGTGTGTGTATATATATATATTACACACACACACACACATACACACACAGGGTGTTCCAGGGTTAAATGGCTAAACTTTGGGAAATGGTAGTGGACCATAAAACTAGCTCGAAATTTATTTTGGAGATTTGCTAGTTTTCGCTTTCTTTTCGCGCTAACGGCAAAAAACTAAATAAAAACCAAATAGGTAGGTATTAAATAAAATATTTTATTAATTTATTTTGTTCAAATTGTCGGCCTCAAGCCCGGAGACAAGCATTGCACCTATCAATGACAGAACGAGTGGCTGACCGACATTTTGCGACTGTTGTCTCTTCGCACGCTTGCGTTATCCTTTGTAGTAATGATCAATGACACTTCAGACACCTTTTACTTGAGAGCTCCCCCATACAAAGAAAACATCTAATGGCGTTGAATCAGGTGAATGGAGAGGCCAAGCCACATGTCCAGCACGACCGGTCCATCTTCCAGAAAAATTAATATTAAGCCATTGCCGAGAACCTCTGCAGAAAAATGTGTTTTTATTTAGATTTTTGCACGAAAATGAAGCAAAAACGAGCAAATTTCCAAAATACATTTTTGTAAGCTTTTGATCCACCACCACTTCCCAAAGTTTAGCCATTAAACCCGGGAACAACCTGTATATATCTGACTATTTAAAAAATTAGCCAAACATTTGTTGAAAAATATAATAATGTACTTATTGGGTAATATAAAAAACTTTTTTTTATCACTGCGCTTTACCACCTGTTCATATTATACATATATATAGTAATGAGATGAGGAAGAAAGCATTTTAAAGGTAATCTATGCGCATTTGTGTGTAAGGAGAGTGGGAAACCATTTAGGGAAAACCACCCTCAGTAGACCTGACCAAGATTTAAACCCCGATCTCAGAGTCATCAGCAGGCCAGTCTAATACTAGAGTGACGCCTTAGATTGTTTTGGCCACTGAAGCGAGTTTGAAAATCATTAATTGATTATTTCTCCAAAGGGTTTGTTAATTTTTCTAACCCCTTATTAGGCTACTTAAATTTAATCTGATAGTTATTATAATTTTCATACAGTTTGGTTTGTATCCCTAACTTTATTCACAGAGTTTTAATTTTTAATGGAACCCTTATAATCCTTAAAAATAAGATTAGCATTTTTTAAATAGATATTTGCATACATTAGTTTTGTCTTTTTTTAATAAAATCATTTTTTTAGGATCTTTTGTTTAATGAATAGACTATACTGTAATCGACTATATAGATAAAGGTAACTGCCCGCCAAACCTAGGCAACGTCCCAACTTTCTCAGCCAACACTGTACATGACCAGTTGTTTACAACTAGGATTTTGGCTCCATACCAACACAAGTTTGGTTTTGGAGAGTTCTGCTTTTAAAACTGTTTATTTCTGCTGACATTAAAATCCAGAACTGTTTGTGGAACTAAACATAGTTATTACCCTAACCATTCCAATAGCTGTTAAGATTTAGGTTTGTTTTAATTCTGCTCTAAAAATCACTCTCTATGTATGTGTTTGTGCAAATGTGTATAGGTACTTAAAAAGTTGTTTTAAAATATTTTTTCCTTGCTAACTTATTCTTCGTTTATAAGTCACATTACATTTTAAGAGCTTTTGAGGTATTTTTGTTTATAATTAAGGATCACATTGAATTGCAGCTTGTCTTTTCACTGTTAACAAATTGAAATAAGTTAACTGGAAAAGTTTTATTTTTGTTCTAAAATTCTTACATACCTTATTTCTTTTTATAAAACTACTTGAGAAATATTAAAACTATCATATTTTAATAATAAAAAAGGTCCATAAAATAGCACTGCGTTATGATGGATAGCTCAAGCCTACTAAGTTACCCTCAATCTATTTTTTACATCCATTACTGTTTCCAGCCTGTGGCCCGGATCAATTTTTTATCCAAGACATATGTTTTCCACTACCGGCTTGCTAGGACTGTCGTAGCTTTATATGCCTTATAATCTAACTTAAGACTACAACAGGTACAACATTCAGTCCCTGCCCGTTAATTTATCAATGTGAAAGGGTAAACCCACATTTCACCAATGATAAATTTTTCGGCCATGACAGAAATTGAACCCGGGACTCATAGCTCACTAGCCAAACACGCTACCGACTGAGCTAAGGTGTCGGATCTCAAGCCTTAATAATTAAAATAAGTATTTTTTTATACATTTAATTTGCTCTTTTGTTTTGAAAGGATAAAGGAGAGGAATAAATAATGGTTTACTTTAAACTAAATTAGATATAATGTCAAGTTTTGTTAGTATCTTTGAATTTTCACCAAGAATTTTTTTTACACACACATATATATATATGGATCTTTTTCTCTCACACACACATGTGTGTGGAAAAAGAATCAAATAATTATATATTTGATTGCTATGTATCCAACTGGCTGTTGGAGCAATCAATCCACACCTTAAGACACTAATTAATGTAAACACCTCTAATGGAGGATAAAACACCCCTGGCATACCCGACCAAGATTTCAACCCGAGTGTCAGAGCCAAGCTTGCTAGCAGCGCATTTTAAGTCTGTCGGTATGAAAGCAGGGAAACAAGAAAAGTGTCGCTAACTCCACAAGCTAATTTTAAAATAAGCAAAGTCAGTCAGACTGTTGGCAGAATTCCAAGCACATGGGTTGACAAGGTACATGAGCAAGCTGTATGGTTGTACAGGGAAGAAAACATTATTAGTCGAGACATCAACTCAACATCTCACAGGCCTTAATAACCGGTGATGGTTCATCTAGTTATCTTCCATTTTTAGGTTTCTTTATACCATTAACAATTGATCAGCTTAAGGTGTTTTATTTTGAGTTTTTAAACTTCCAAACGGACTCGTTTTTTTTTATCTGTTCCTATTATTAGCGGGCTGGGTTTTAAATAGCCAGGCCGGTTCTGTTTGAAAGTAAATGTCAAGAAGGGGAGAAGAGTGTTGTCTTGATTTTGCGGCACGAACATGAAAGTACGCAAACAACTTCTCAGTTGAGGTTTCTTTTTTTGTTGTTGTTGAGAACTTACTGCTTGTGCCATCTTTTAATGTCAAGAGTTGTATTTATTTAAGTCATATTATATGCATATTGGTTATTTAACCTTTTCTTCAATGAATATTATTGGGCCATAAGCATACTTTGAATATCGTGGACACCAAACATTTATTTCACAATCTACATTTTAAAACAACCAAGCAAATTGAAATATTAAAGTGGAGCTGTTTTGAGTTTGACGGTGATTGAAGATGTGTTTGCCATGTGTGAGAATGTTCACCAATGGCAGAAACTCTAAATAATATCCCTTTGTTTGTTTTGGATTATTGGGAAGAGGAGGGTAGCTCCCATGGAAATTACAACAGGGGTTGCGAAGAAAGTGTTCACTTTTATGATGTACCGTATACAGCTGGTATGTTTTATTTAAACTTTTATACTGATTCACTATATATGTGTTTATTTTTACCTTTTTGAATGCGCTCTAGTCATAACTAAGATGTATGGAAGTTGTTGTTCATTACATTATATCCAGGATGTTATGATGTGCAAAGGTTTGTTTTTAAATACATTACTAAAGCTATGATAATTTTTGTTTGTATCGGGAGTTTTTTTTTATTGTATTCCGTTTAAAAGTTGACTTTTATTTTTGTTGAAAGAGTTTAGCTCAAGGTGCTGGCTGACTCTCTGAAAGAGATTGCTTTGAATTCTATTTGGGGGTAAATTTTAATGCAGGTGTCCACCTGAATGCTAGTTTTGCTAGTTTTAGTGAGCTATTGGTATCTCATATTAATTCTAGGACAAACATCCCACCCCAGGCAGTTAATTTTCCTTTTGGAAAAAGTAAATACATCCAATTCAAAATTATACATTTTCGTTCCTGCTGGGAATCAAACTCAGGAGTCTTAGATCACTATGCAGATGCACTTCTTGACTTAATATCTCAGGATACAAACCCATTTAAAGCTTAATAGTAACTTAGATTTTATTTTTTCCCTCCATGTCTAAGTACTCATTTGAGTTTTACACTTAATAAGGGTGTACGAAGTCCAATTTTTCAATTCGAAGTGAACTCAAATCAAATACATGAAATATGCTTGAAGCCGAATCGAAGTTAGAATATTTTTTTTGTTAGTTTTTTACACTAGAAAAATATATTTTATTGTTGTTTATTAAATTTTATGTATTGACATTACTTAGAGAATGTTTTATTGTACTTATTGTTACTAATATTTCATTTTAATCTAATAAATCAAGTTATATTACAACTTCAAATTCAATTACTTAGGATTTTTTCCAAATAAATATTGTTTTATATCATATATAAATGGCAATAACTTACCATAAATCGAGTATTTTAGCTATCAATGTTTTATTAACGAAGGTTCGAAGCCAGAATTATTTTCGAAGCTTTGCACACCCCTAACACTTAATATTAATTATGCTAATGGAAATAGAAATAAGGAAAGAGCCATTTAACAATAATACCCTCAGTATACTCTACTGGGATTCGAACCTCAATCTTCCTGTCATCGATAATGCAGTCAAACTCGAGATTGACGTGTTAATGTTTACCCACTTCCAGATGAGCTAGAAACTTGAAATTTGGCAAACTTATAGCTTCTAGTCTATAACCAACGGGAAAATTCCAAAAAGTTAAAACAAAAATTTTTAATCTCCCAAAAAAAAAATCAAAATGGCGGAGTAGCTTTAAAGTCGGTGCGGACCTTTCTTTAGAGGTCTCATGTGGCTAAACGATAAGACCTATCGAAAAGCGGATTGCACCAGCAGCTACCGATTTGACGAGATCCACAAGTTTAGTCCTATTACTTTTTGTCGTACCTCCATCGGTTATACCTTAGATAGAGCTAGATTATTTGATTTTAGGTAAATTTTGCACATTTTGCACACATTTTTTAATTTTCTGACACACTGATAGAACATAGAATCATAAAATTTTGCAGGCATATTGGCACATCCAATTGCAATAAGTTTGCCAAATTTGATAATTCTAGCTGACCTATAAGTATGAAGAAGCTAAAATAATGTGTGGAAAATACNAGTCTTAATTCATTGTGAAACCTTATGCTGTTTAAATATTTTAGAGTTGGCTGAGGCATTAATTAGCCATATTATGTTATTCACCTGTAGACACAGTAATTATAATAATACTAATGAAAAAGTTGACTAGTGAAAAATTAATCTTACTTTCATGACTTTAAAATTGTTTATCAATGAAGTAGAATGTATTAGAGCTTATTTTCTTTCTTTACTGATAACACATTCTTGTTGATAACAGTATGGTAATCTAATATCAACATTACTGTCAAGGTTTTGTTGTTACTTGATTGTTGACTTACTCAGTTTACATATAAGTGATAGTAGCTTCTCTTGTTTTACTGTTCAATTAGTATGGTCTTAAAATATTTTTGTGTGATAGTTACAATGTAACTATTGATGCTGTGGTTTTGCAGCTGGTCCTGTGCCATATTTACACTAAACTGAAAAAAACAACATAAAACCATGTTTATAAATACATTATTAACTGGCTATACACCTTGGCTCAGTCGGTAGTGTGTCTGCCTACAGAGTCAAGGGTACTGGGTTCGATTCCATCCCGGCATGGCCGAAAATCTATCATTAGTGAAAATATGGGTTTACCCTTTCACATTGATAAATTGACGTCTGGGGACTGGATCTTTGTTGTGCCTGTCCTAGTCTTAAGTTATATTATAAGGTAAATGAAGCTACGACAGGCCTAGCAAGTCGTTAGTGAAAAATACATGGCTTGAATAAAAAAAACTGATTCATACCACAGGCTGGAAACAGTAATGGATGTAAAGTAGCTGAATAATTCAACATTGCTAATTTATTACTATTTAAATCATTGGTAAAAAAAACAACATTTAATTAGAATTTTAGAAGGAAATTTTGACACTTCAAAGCCTATAAATTGTTAAATTTTATTGAATTTGTACTTATTTCAAACCTAACTTACTGACATTTATTTAATTAATCACCCTATATGCCAAGAAGGTCAAATAAAGTTAGCGTTATTGACACATGATAAAAGAGAAAGCGGAAAATTCTGAACCTCCGAGCTTCCTAGAATAGAGGATGTGTTTACTCGGCTTTCATTGCTTATGTGCGACACTGCAATCATGTGACGCCCAGCATGGACCTGAGAAGATTCGCTGAATCACAACCGGATGTGAAAAACAACATTTTTAATGTAACCAGTGGCTTAGAAGATTTTGTTTATTGCGTCAAGATAAGCAAATACAATGAACCAAGCTCACTAATTTTATCTTAGGTTATTTCATTTGAGTGCAAAAACTGATTTAAGTCTCCAATTTCTGTCTGCTAATTTTTCCCACTTTTTTGTATTTGAGTTTAAATCTTTGTATTTTTTACTTGTGTACATATTTTGTATGTGTATTTTATATAGCATCTATAAAATGTGTGTGTTTTTATATGTAGCATATTTTGAGATTTATAACTTATTGTGTACTAGCTGCTTGAATACTCTTAAAAATGGTTAATTCGAATTTAGGATATTTCAAATTTTCTTAGACATTTCTTGGACTTTGAATTAAAAAGGTTATTCTGTATCTTCTTTTCTTGTGGCTTAAGTTAATGCATGCACTTAAAAACAATAGGTATGTAAATTGTGGAATTCGTGTAAATAATTGTTATTTGATCCAAGACAAAATAAAAGTCAAGCAAATTTTTAAACATCAAATGTTCACAGTATATTATTAATGTATGATTTTTATGTCAAAAGACATTCATAAAATAGAATTGTACTACTCACACAAAATAAACAATAAGAATTGCATTTAGTTCAATTTTAGATTTACAAATTAACAACTTAAATACGTATTCAAACGTGTTACTAAAAACACTCATCAGCTAAACAAATGACATTGATTTCACCTTTTCGAAATTTTAAATAGATTTATTTCAAACTAACTCAAATTTGTATTCATTAACAAGATTCACATACTTACCAATTGAAAATATTTTCATTTATCTTAAATATATATGAAAAGGCTTGTTGGATCCAAATATTATTGCTGTCTTGCACAAAATATATTGAAAGTATGTACAAACTCTTTTTTTTATATAGTATTTATATATAGGCCCCATGAAATAAAAAGTGTCAGAGCTACCAAGTCTAGAGCTAACAAAGAGATTAGAAGCACATCTGTTAGAACTACCAAATCTAGAGCTAACGAAGATATTAGAAGCACATCTGTTAGAACTACCAAATCTAGAGCTAATGAAGATATTAGAAGCACATGTGTTAGAACTTCCAAATCTAGAGCTAATGAAGATATTAGAATCACATGTGTTAAAACTACCAAATCTAGAGCTAATGAAGATATTAGAAGCACATTTGTTAGAACTACCAAATCTAGAGCTGACGAGAATAGAAGAACCTCTGTCAGAATTACTAAATCTAGAGCTAATGAGGAGAATAGAATAACCTCTGTCAGAATTACTAAATCTAGAGCTAATGAAGAGAATAGAAGAACCTCTGTCAGAATTACCAAATCTAGAGCTAATGAAGAGAATAGAAGAACCTTTGTCAGAATTACCAAATCTAGAGCTAATGAAAAAACTAAAAACATCCCACCCTTAAATCACATCTGACAAAAAAAATTGAGTAGCTTTTCACATTGATAGTAATATTAGCATAAGTAGTTTAAGCTGCAGACACCAGCTTCATTTAATTATTTTTTTTAACAAAGTACATTTAGTTTCTATGTGTATAAACCTGTTTTAATTCTCATTTCCGTTTCTATACCCAGAGCACCACGAAGCATTCCTGTCAGTGAGCCCAGGTGCAAGTAGTGGTGGTAGCAGCTACTATGATACTCCAAACCTTGCGGCTGACTCCCCAGAACCTGCCTTGCCCATAGACCTGAGTGTCGGCTCGGTTGTAGAGGTCACCATCAACAAGGAACCGCGCTACGGTGTCATTCGCTGGATCGGGGCTGTGCCGGAGGATAGGAAGGGACGCAAAGTTGCTGGCATAGAGATGGTTAGTCTATATTCTTGATTATAAACTTATTTATTTATTAATATTTGTTGTGTGCGAAACTTTGAAATGTCGAAGTTGAAAGTCAACTCTTCCTATTGTTTAGGCTTTGACGCTGCCTTTGTAGCTTCAAATAATATTGGAGGAAGAAGAAAACCTAGACATAATATTATGAACATATTTGAAATATTTCAGTAAATATGACACGTTTCTACATATGATCATTTTTATGACAACTACTAAACAGTATTTTAACACAGAATAGTGATTAAATGACATACAATGTAAACATGATCAACCCATTCGCTGACATTGACGAGTGCTACTCGCCACAGATTTACAGTACAACAGGGACTTGCGGCGTATGTCCGTCCACTAACTATGACGTATCTTTCTCGCTGTGTTATTTCAATACAATAATATTGTTTCGTAGTAGTTCTATGAATGTACAACAGATGTCAGAGAAATCCTGTACCTTCTAGATATGGTTTTATTTTTCTCTAATAGATGTGAGCTCTGACATCGGTGTCATTATTATCCTTTATTAGGGGAAAAGTATAGTGTTTATTAATTCTACCTTATCTATGATTGTTTGTTCACTTTGTTTTTTCCAACAAAATGAGTTCAGTGCGTGATAATTTTGCAAATGGGCCTAAAGAAATACAAAAATATTTGTGTGAGAGAGACAGTGATGTAACAGATAATGAAGATTTCGAACTGCCAACAAATATTGTTGTAAATGATGGTTCAGAAAATAATATTGAAAGTGAAAGCGATGAAAATGGAGACATGATAGGTTATACATAGCCTGCACTTGGGAACAGAAAGACGAAAATAATAGGGTAGTTGAAATTCCTTTCATTGGTCACTCTGGAGTGAATGAAAATATTATTCAAAAGCTTTGCAATGATGTTACTGTACCAAAAGAAATTGATTTTTAGTGAAATTATGGAATGATTGTGCTTGAAACTAACAGGAATGCTCATGTGAAGTTGGATATTGTTGACATTCAAAATCGTCAGAAATTGTTTCCCGTTACTGTTGTCTAACTAAAAACGCTTTTTGCCCTTACTGTGCTGATGTCGCAAAATCCCAAACAACGGCTGGAAATGTACTGGACATAGAGGATAATTCTTCTTACACCTATTTTTTCAGAGGTAATGCCTTATAAACGTTTCATACTATTATGTAGATATCTACATTTTGCCAATGATAATGGATATGATGATAGGCTGAAAAATATTAGGCTTATGATACAAAATGGTCCAGGTTTGGAGTAGAATTTTACAAACTGAATGAGTCAAAATCAGTGTAACGTTATAATAAATTGATAAATTAATTGCCCCGCGATTGGGAGCCAATTGTAACGTTATCGGAAATTCGTCGATTTAATATCCCGCGATGGGGAGCTTATTCTGATTAAATTGATATAACTGGTTTTTATAGCTCCGTGATCGAGCACCAATTATTATATTTCGGTCGCGCGTTGGACGCCTATTATAATGCTATTGTAATGTTTGATGTATAATTGGTTTTTATAGCTCCGTGATCGAGCGCCAATTATTATATTACGGTATTATTCACATATAATTGCCCCGATATTGGGCGACAATTCTGATGATATGGAATAATACTAGATATAATTGGTATTTATAGCTCCGTGTTCGAGCGCCAATTATTGTGATATGGAATGTTTGATATTAATACAACTGTTTATGTTGTACACGCTTTATTATTTCTTTCTTTACACTTTGTTGAAATTAAACTCTGTATTGACTGTGATTACTTTTACTTTATTGTTGATACACATTTTCTATATCTATTGTATGTTTACTCCGGTCCTCTCTCTACGTCTACTCTCGTTCTTTCTACGGCACAATCTGTCTACGTCTACCCTCTCTACTTCACCGGCACATTCTGTTTATCTTTCTACGTATATTTTCATTATATGCGGATGTGTCCCTTGCTTGGACCTCTCATGACACTGTCAAGAGTAACCAATCAGGAATTTCTCTGTAACAGGTGCAGTAGAAAGCTAGCTTCCTATTGGATATAGGGAGCTGGCTTTTCTCGCTAGTTTGTTAAATACTGCGGAGTTATATTTTGAGAAAAGTAAACAAGTTTTTCTAGTGAAATCCTTTTACGGACTATTCTGCGAAAACGCGTGATTCTCCATGGATGAAGTAAAAGGATAATTTACATATGATACTTTAAAGAAAAATACCTTCATCCATGACTTTTGAAATATATGAGAGCAGTCCAAAAATCAACTACATTATATCAGGATATTGCTGGAAGTTTTCAGTTTATTGTGGCCAGGATGATCATGGTGATATGTTGGCCAGTGAAGCTGTTGTAATGTACCTGAGTGAGCCACTTTTGAACCATTCATATTGACAACTGGTACAGTTCTCTATCATTATTCAAGCTGCTACTGGATGATAAAATATATGCACTAGGAACTATTAGTAAGCACAGAAAAAAACATGCCTGCAGCTGTTGTTTCAAAAAAACTGTCCGCAGGAGAAGTAGTCGATCAAAGCTCCAACAATATCATATGTCTCAAATGACAAGATAAGAAAGATGTCTTGATGTTATCAACAATGCACGACTCACCTCTCATGACTGACACTGGAAAAAAGGAAAAGAGTGAAGCGAAAGGTTGGGGGTCGTGTACAAGTTGAAGAAGCACAAGTTATGAAACCTCAAGTTGTTATAGATTATAATAACGCCATGGGTGGTGTTGTCCGCCAAGACCAGGTACTTTCAAGTTTACCAGTAATGAGAAGATATTTTTTTATATGTTCGATATGGCACAAGTTGTTATAGATTATAATAACGCCATGGGTGGTGTTGACCGCCAAGACCAGGTACTTTCAAGTTTACCAGTAATGAGAAGATATTTTTTTATATGTTCGATATGGCACTTTACAATTCCTTTGTGTTGTGTAAAATTCTAACTGGGATAAGGGAATCATTCATCGAGTTCCGGTTGAGTTTTGTGGAACAGATATTGGAACATGTAACATTACCACAATACCCAAGCCGTGGAAGACCGTCACTTGGACCTAGCCCTCTGTGTTTTCAGACCAAGCATTGGGCACACTTTGTAATGAAGATTCCACCAACAGCTACAAAGGCAAATCCAACAAAGATATGTTTTGTGTGCGCCAAAAAAAAAATGTGAGGAGTGAAACCGTGTGACATTGTGAAAAGTGTGAGATCCCACTTCATATTCCCAAAGTGTTTTCACGATCACCAAACAAAATTAAATTTTTGAACTAGTGGGCCCATTATGAAACAGTTTTTTTTACATTCAAACTTCTCTTTATTTTATAAACCTAAGTGTTTTTAAACTTTTTTATACTTAATTTACACATTTTATAGAATTGCGGTTTCTAAATTAGTGAATGTTATCAAGTGTTTACGGAACTTCTGTTCAACGCATTGAAAATTGAAATTTTTGAAGAAGAAAAAAGTCCAAAATAATGGGTAATTATTATTTTTTGTATTTTGTAATGGGTTTTTACATAATAATTTAAAATAAAAAAAATAGTCATTTTTGGAGGGAAAAAAAGTATCAATAAATTGGTCAGCTAATGGGTTAAATTCAAATGTCAGCATAAAATAATATAGTCTACTTTTTTTTTTTTCTAAACGTTTCTTTTAGTATGGATGCGCTTAATAGATAATTTAAAAAATTAAAAGTAAAAACAACAAAAACCTTTTCTTTGACTTCACTTTGCATTTAAAAGTGAAATTTGCACACCCCTCATGGATATAAACTATTACTTCACAATTTGTATTTGAAATTTGAAAGAAAATTTAAGATTGGGATTAGTGATTTCGATTCGAGAAACATAGGATTTTAATAATCTTTAGTAATTAACTTTTATATTTATTTTTAGGAAGAAGAATATGCCGGCCTGACGGATGGCACATTTAATGGGCGGAGGTACTTTCAATGCAACCCAAAAAAGGCCATGTTTGTCAATCTGAGTCAGTGCCATAAGGACAGCAGGTTCCAAGATACGCATCCGGTTCCGGCAGACACCAAAATAAAGAGTGAGTGCCTTCTACAAATCAAGGGGTCTGGTGGATATAAACGTTAAATAATTCCTTTTGTAGTCATGCTTTTATTATTATTGTTATTATTGTTATTATTATTATTATTATTATTATTATTATTATTATTATTATTATTATTATTATTATTAATTATTATTATTATTATAACGATGTTTTTAAATAGGCCTAGCTAACTACCACTAAATAACAAAACAAATATTTGGGAATTTGGTAATCTGAACAAATACAAATTACGAACTATACCTGGTCCAAATTAGTATACTTTAATGTACTTAAGTTTAATAAAACAACTGTTTCGCATTGATAATATTAGTTATAGTTCTCAAACTGAAACTGTAAAGTATATATATATATCTTTAAAAAAAAAGCTTCTAATACACCTGGAAGTACCTAAAAGTTTTGTTCTATAAATTGATACAATGAAAAAAAGCTGATGTAATCTTAACCATAGAGATTCATATGACTGTCTTTTAGTTTAGTTAAATCTATAATAAACTATGTTTTTTCCATTCATGAGCAATGTTGATTCTTGCAGCATTTGGACAGGTGGACTGTCCTGCAATTCCAGGAGCTGTTCGGCCAATCTGCAGGAAGGGAGACCTGCACGATATCTGTGGGAAATACAAGGGTATCCAAGGTCACCATAACTCGTGCTATTTAGATGCCACTCTTTTCAGTATGTTCACCTTTACCAGGTAAGCTCTTCATATACCTGGGGTGTAATTGGTTTAGTACATTAATTATGAATGTAACCACCAAAGATGGGTGTTTGAAAGTCCCCATGACTCTGACAATGTGACTTACCCTATACATAAAAACACCGATATTTTGAGAGACATATTTTTACAAACTTTCACTCTGCTCATTAAAATTACCATCAAATTTTATCAAAAGTAACATTTTTGAATTTTTAATACAAAAGCAAAATAAAACTTTTTTTTCCTTTTTATTTTGTGAAATTTACTACTACTTGGCCTCTAAATGTTAATCTGGGTCAATTTTATTGATATAAACATGAATTACTGATATCAAAATTTAAAACTATATACTTTTTTTCTCAATATCAGGCATAATAGTTTTTTTACCTTTTTATTAATACGTGTTTATTCATAAGCCTGCACTATAAAAATAGTTTATTAAATAGAGGTATACCTTTTAAACATCTACAAAGCAGGTTTTTTGAGTTCCAATCGAATCCAGAATTGAATCAAATATTGTTCGTGAATTTTGAATAATTATCAAATTGATTATATAATAGATAAATTTGCTAAAATTATCTTAAAAAAAAGTTAAACATTACAAAATAAGATTACTTTTGGACTCTAGTCCTATAAATTCATCAACATGATCACACAGTAAAGAGAACCTTATAGGCTATGTGAAGGTTTTATAAAGGGTGTTTTCTGGGTAGAAAAGTGTGGCTTATTTTCTGGTCAATATGGTAATAGTTGATAAGCCTTTACTTTACCTCACAGGAACTAACTTTATTGATTATTTTTTTTCTGGTTTGGCTCGATTCGAGTTATCTCCTACCACACAAATGTGGGTACACTTGCTTTAAATTCAACCTTCCTCATCCCTAACTCATTAACATAATAGTACATAAGTGTAAAATCCGAATGAGTAGTAAGACACAGTGCTAAATAAAAATAATTCCTGTTCCTCTAATTCACCCTAATCGCTTTCCTCTTTTGGGTTGAACATCTTGTCAAAATATTCCCTCTATAGTTTCTTTTCTTGTTCTCTTGTCTTTATCGTTATTCCCTCTTCATCCATCATTTTAACTTTTTGTATTTTTTTCCTCACTTCCTGTTTCTTACAGCTTTCTTGCTTAGGCCCCGGGGTACACCACTTGGCGGTAAGATCAGGCTTGAGTAGGAGAGACCATGATGGACCCACTGTGTAGGCTCATTGTACTGCGCCTCACTGCCCCATTTGTACCCCGCATTTGAAAACAACACAATTTTAAACAAGTTAATTTCTTGGTCATTATTTCTTATAAAAACTGTAATGTATTGGTTGATTGTATGGCAAAATATAAAATAATTTTTAATCATATCTGTAATAATATTTCTTTTCAGTGTGTTTGATAGTCTTTTGTTTCGGCCGCCCACGGAAAATGATATAGTTCATTATGAAGAAGTTCAGCGCGTGCTGAGAGAGGAAATAGTAAATCCCTTGCGCGCAAATCTGTATGTGAGAGCTGACAGAGTTATGAAACTGCGCACTCTTTTAGAAAACCTGAGTTCTGTGACTGGGCTCACAAGTGAAGAGAAAGGTCAGCTGATATATAGATATTCCTTTAATTGTGTTTATTTATTTGAAATGTTTATGAATCTTGCAAACAAAATACTTTGTTGTTTTTCTTACAAGACCAATTTCTTGTATTTATAGAAACAGTAGTCTCTTTTTACAAGAAATTGTATCATTTTAATATAAATTTAAATATTAATTTGCTTTGTGACAGATTTTAGTAACTTCAAAGTATTTTGTAAGACATAGTAAAGGCTTTATGTAAGTTAGCTTAATTTAAAAGTCACACAAAGAAAAATATATAGATTTTTATCATATTCAAGATCTTATCCTGTATTTAAACATTATAAAACTCATATTTTTGTTCTGATTTAAACATATTGTTCATGTTAATGACCTGAAAAAAGTTTCTCTAGCAAACCCTATTTATTTGTTCATTTTTTTCCCCAGGCATTGAAACTTGAAACAACCTGCTTAGAGGGAAAAGTACCTCTCTTATAGAACTTAATTAGAAACAAGTTTTCTAAGGCCCTTGTGAAATACCAAATTAACTCTTTAAAATAAGTATTTTAGATGTTTATTAATTGTGTACAATTTTCAATAGGATTCATACTATATTTCAGTGAGTAGGCTTGATTGTATCAGAATTACAAAGTTCCTAAGTTCTTTAACCCATTCCTTGGCGCGGGCGTTGAACAACGTCTTTGTTTTCCTGAATGTTCCCTGGTGTGGGCGCGAATTGACATTTCATTGCGATAAGTTATTGTAATGTAATCTATCAATGAACCATTGTACTTTTAGCCAGTCTGAATACTTCATACTGAAGCTAATAGATGGGGCTACCAGTTAAATGCTATACAATGACCACGAATAAAACAATAAATGAGAAAATAAGTTAGTAACGAAAATATTTGTCGGATCAGAGTATAAGAGTAGAAAAAAATGGCTGCCGAACCTGCGTAGATCGCTGTGCTAAACACGTGCCATGGAATGAGTTAAGGAAAATCTCCTCTCACTTGTTAAGGTATATTTTGTTAGATAAGAAAGAAGGTATTGAAATGAATGATAGAATTAAATAAACGGTACAAACACAATTGGTTTTTCACAGTGAAAAAAGGCACAAAGTTCACACTTTGCATCCCAACAAATAGAGAATAAAAGGAAATCGTTATTCATTCATAACTAGATACACATCTCAAGGTAAGGAAAGAACCTTTTTCAAGAAGCTCGAAATCCGAATAATCTCGGAGCCATACTTCTACCCTATCTATAGGGTAACGCCAAAACTAGCGCTAATATTGATAGCCAATCAGATAGGCTAATGGCACTAAACAGGTTAAAGAGATATATCTTTACATTCAAGGGATTGATTTTATTTTTTGTACTTTATGTTAATTGTTCCTTTTTTACACATTCCTTAGCTTCTGAATTTCTGATCATCATTGTTTTGAGTCTTTTATATTCTTGATTTCAGATCCAGAAGAATTTCTCACCTCCTTAGTGGCACAAATCCTTCGGGCAAAGCCATTTCTCAAGTTGAGCTCTGGTCAAGAAGCTTACCACTACCAGCTGTTCGTCGAGAAGGATGAACATTTGACGATGCCTTCAGTTCAACAACTATTTGAACAGAGTTTCCTAACTAGTGACATTAAACTAAAGGAGGTAAGGTATAGCTGATTAACCAACATCTCTAACCTAGTGACAAAAACCCAATCATGATATTTACTGGAATTCTTATTGTGGATTCATATGTTTGCTGAAAAACAAGCGCAGAACAGAAACGTGATCACGTGACAAGCTCTAAACCAATCACAAGATTTCCGATTCATTCGCGCAAGCTGTATTACTATAGTTCAACACATCTCTACTTCGCCCTCTCTGTCTTAGATCTTAGGCACGGTTAAACCAATCATATCTCATATAAATATGCATGTACATTTGAAAGCGCATGTACTATAGAACCAGAAGCAAGCAGACAGCTTTGTTGGCTTTTGTGAGGAGATTTGAAATAACCCGTTAATGGAGACTGTGCGTATCGATGTATTGTGCCACAACACAGCATTATAATTTGAAAACATCCAACACGTCATTGGTCTAAAATATATGTCTTAAGTTTGTGTTGCAATGCATCATGGGTCGACAGCATGTAAATTGCTGCAGCACTTGACTCTATTCTGCTCTCTATTTTTGGTGAACGTGTGAATCAAGCTTTATTCCCATTTCCCCCCCTCTACACTTGCCTCTTCATTCCTTTAAAACTATATAAAAAAAATTGTGAATCAAATTGTTATCTCTCTAAGGAAAACCTCTTTTCACTTTATGAGATAATTGTATCATATTTGGAAGAAGGTACAGGAAAGGTAAATAAAAACATATAAAAGGGACGAACACAATATGGCTTTTAAAATGAAAGGAAGAACACAGTTCACACTTTACATTGCTGCCATTGGACAAAGAGGTAATGGTTGCCTCTTAAAGAAAATCGTCCAAATATAATGAATCAAAGTGTTTGTAATTTCATCACCACCTTAATGTATCACAAACTTGTTTATAACTTTTCATAAAACATTACATATTTGAATATTAGTTGAATAAAAATTGGTTGCTTGTAACTGCATTTATGTAAACTCTATTATGTAAAATTTATTTCAGGTGCCTTCTTGTTTGATAATTCAAATGCCGAGGTTTGGCAAGTCTTTCAAAATGTACCCACGAATTCTACCTTCACAATTGCTTGACGTCACAGATATTATTGAAGACTGTAAGTAATATCTCACTAAATGAAGTAAATACTTAATTACTTTTATAATATAAAATAAATAAGAGTTTTACTACTATTTTCAGAGTAATATTTAATAAGAGCATCAAAATTTTGAAGTGTGTGTGTGTAAATGTTTGTTATTGTTTTTACTTTTATTTATGCTTTGTTTTTACACAATTCTATCATTTTATTTATTTTAAACTATATTTTTCTAAATGCACTTTATTTCATACTTATTAATTTACTGATTAAGTTTTCTAAGGGAAAATGCCTATTTATTATTGTTTACGCATTACTGTGTTCCCATTCTAAATCATCAATTTTGAAGCTAATAAATCAGTAATATTAAAACTTTTTTTAAATTTTCTTCAAATAATATTATATGGAAGGGGTGTACAAAGTTTATTTTTTCAATGTGAAGTAAACTTGAATCGAATATATGAAAAATTCTCAAAGCCGAATCAATTTTGGTTACATTTTTTTAATGCTTGAAAAAGTATTTCATTACTATGCTTAGTTATACAGGTAACCTTCGCACCTAATTTATTTAGAAAACTTTCTATTGTGCAACTTTTTGTTATATTTCATTCTAAGCTGATAAATTAAATTATTAGTTTCATATGAATATTAATTAATATATGTTATCAATATTTTTACTTGTGTGCATATAACCTAAACAGGAAGTAAAACGCGGTGATAATAATAAATACATTTATTGGTGAAGCTTTGTAATTGTCAGAGACAAAGGTTTTTTTTTTTCGAAACATGGTCAAAGCTGATATTTTTAAAAGTTTGAAGTTTTCAGAGACTCTCACGCCTTTACTGTAATACTAAACTCATCTGTTTGACTATCTATATTTTACCAAATATATATTTAATTTCAGCACCAAGGCAGTGTACTGTTTGTGGCAAACTGGCAGAGTTCGAGTGTAAGGAATGTTTTGGCCAATGCGGAGCTGGTCTGGAGAGCACTGCATTCTGTGGCCAGTGTCTAGAAACTGTAAGTCTCTATTTAGCTCATAGTAGTAAATTCTAATTTATTGTTTATCATTATCTCTTCCCAAAGGCCATATGGCTAGAGATTGACTACCGACTTGGTGATTCCTGGTTTGATACTAAGGGTAAAAACGAAACTATTCGTCTAATGGAACTGCCTGTATCAACATCGTAAAGCTTCTTCTATTATGTTTGGGATATTGTCTTAGATGTTCTCTCTGAGGATAAACTAATGCCCTTTGATTTCGTAGGCGCACAGTCACCAGCGGAGAAGCAGTCACGCGTGGCGCCACCTTACTGTACCTGTCGAGTTCTCGATACTGCAGGACCACTGTCCCATTCCTCGACTGTACATGGAGCTGTTTGCCGTTGTCTGTATAGAGACTTCCCACTATGTGGCCTTTGTTAAATGTGGGAGTGGATCAGAAGCTCCGTGGTGCTTCTTTGACTCCATGGCGGACAGGAAAGGTTAGTCATTTATTTTTATTGAAATTGTTCATCTCTGAACAGTGCTTAAAGTGGGCGTGTCAAACTCGTTTGACCATAAGGTTCACATTGAAAATAGTGATAACGATCTGCCACATCTTGCAAGTATGTGTACAATCACAAATATTACATTTTATTTACCTTAGAAAGTAAAGAGATTTTCCATAAATAGTTAAAATTATATGCTTGGAAGATGGATAAAGCCAAAATAAAAATTAAATTTACAATTAACAAAGGAACACAACTCACCTCAAGTTTATATCTTATTTGATATTTTGTTCATTTATCACTAAATGGGTCAGAGGGAAGACTAGCACACTTAACAAGGTAGTGAAACTATTATCATCTGTTTCCAGCCTGTGGCCGGGTCAATTTAGTAAAATGCCTCCACCTTCCTCTATCCTTCCACCATTCTTCCTTTAATTTATTTCTTGGCCTCCCTTGCGGTCTTTTTCCAACGTTTTCTTTGGCAACCTCTCTTTTTCGATCCTCATTACATGCCCATACCATCTCACTCTTGCTTCCTCTACTATCTCATGTACTTCTTGTTGATAAGACTTGTTGAAAATACACAAACTAACAAACAAATCAACAAGGATAGGCTATAGAACTACATGTTTCTAGAATGATTTGAAATACGATAGGCTATGATAAAGAAACATTGTGTGAAGTGTAATATAATGCAATAGTTTGAGAAGAGAAGAAATGAAGAGAAAAGGTGTGTTTTTCCTTTCAGTTTGGCTTCCTTCATGATCATTTACTTTACATTATTGTACAGTGTTTCTACACTGTCTTATTATTCATTTCCAGGCCATTAGGAACTAATTCATTTTACTATCAATGTATTTTTTTTTTAAATTCTTGTCATTTAAATATTGGATAGAACATGGCTTCTTAGTAAAGCTATGAATTATAGCTTTATTTGGTGTTTTTTTCCAGTGTTTTAAGAAACATATTTATTTTTTTCAGGTGAACAAAATGGTTATAATATTCCAGAAATGGTGTCATGCCCAGACTTACCTTCCTGGTTATCTGACGATGGTGCTCGTTTACTTCACGAAATGAAGGATGACAGGCAATTACCTGAACATGCAAAACGCTTATTATGTGATGCATATATGTGCATGTACCAGAGCCCGGATGTTATGATGTACAGATAAACACGTTTCCTTGCCAAAAAGTTCAATCCATACACAAATTTACACTAGATAAAAAAAACCATTTCACTATATCAGCTAGCTTTAACAAGATATATATAAATATACATAGATATAAAAAGAGCTATTACTTAAAAATCTTACTTTGTACTCTAGATGTTTTAAAGTAGCATCGAAGAATGTTATTTCTTAAATATTTATGATGTAACTTTAATTTTAAAATGTGAATGTAATTTATAAAGAACGGAGGCCTATTGAATATATTATATATGGAGTTCTGTTGTGCAAAGGTTTCCCTAATTCTTGTAATATAATTGGGATCCTCTTTGTGATATTTCATTGTTCATATTGCAATTAAATTCATTGTATTCCCCCTAACAAATTAGAACGGTGACTTTTATTCGACACATGCTAAAACATGTCCCTCTAAATAGCGGATCCATCTTTACAGTGGACATCGGCAAAAATAACACGGGCTCTTGAGGTGAAACAATTTCCCGATAACGGACTTTCTTGGTAACGGAAACCGCTGGGTACACTTATTTATGCATAAAAATCTCTAAATACTGGACATAAATTGAAAACACACTTCCATATTCAGTATTTTATCGTGGGAATGTCAGGAATGCTTATTTTCTTGTGTGAAATGTAAGACTTCCCCCCTCTAGAGAAAGTTTCTAAAATAGTCCACGCAGTATTGACAATGGTACTTCAAGGTCGTACTTCCCTTCCCTTCCGAGCCATCATGTTCCAGCAGTTTAGTCTTTGCTTGTGTGTACATATACTAAAGAAGACCTAATGTTCATATTTAATTTTATTTACATATTGTTCTGTAAATATTATGCAATCTTACGGTAAGCTATGTATGTATTCATTCCTGCATACAATACTACACAGTACAGTAACTATATTGGTGTAGTTAATATCCATAGTAAGTTAATTAAGTTCATATAGATTAAACTGTGTTCATACAGTTTGTTTTTTTAAATAAATTAAATTATTTGTCGAAATATCAAACACTTCTTTACAACGGACATTTGTTTGATCCCTGAAAGGGTCCGCTCTTAAGAGCTGTCACTGTATAACATTATAATTGTGAATTACAATAATTGAGCAACTGAATAGTCACTTCAGATAAACAAGTGTCCCCCCTCCAAAAAATAATTATATCTACCTTTGTTGTGAAGCTAGGTAAACCTTGAGCACATCATTCTAAGAGACTGGAATTTTAATTCACCAACTATAATCCAACTATCGTAGGAAAAGTTACTAGATCTACTTTCATCAAGTCATGTAATCTGTAGCTGTAATATATGATAGGTATTATCAAAACCTTATGAAATAACTCTGATGATATTGTAAAATGTAAAATTATCAAAGTTGGCCTTAAAATGTTTTTTTTAAAGACTCTTCCTATAAAAATGGTACTTTATATTACACATAACATTCAAAATGCTTATCCACATGTAATGTTTAAAAATGAGTTGGCCCATTGGCTAAATAATTTTATAATAATGGAAAATTGATTTAAATAAACTAATAAGAGTAAATTTAATTAAGAAAGCCCACCTAGGGAACGAGGAATGGTGTGGGAAGAATTCATTGCACAAAGGTGACATCTTCTCCCTTTCTTCTGTCCTCTATAGTAGAAGTAGTCTCACACACACACACACACAGAAAACACATGTAGAATAAAGTATAGAAAAAAGTAGTATTACCAGAATGACTCGCACAGTGAAAAGAGGAACACAGTCCACACTTTGCATTGCTGCCGCTGGACAGAGGTCTACACAGAAATCACCTCTTTGTACCAGCGGTTGGTAGCACTGTAAAGTGTCAACCGCGTGCTTTATTTCATTGTAGACTTCATTTGTGTTTGTATACATGTATCTTATTGTTCCTTAACCTTTTTTTTTAAATAAAACTATATTTAATATAATATTATTATTCATAAATAATAAATATAGAACCATAAAAATTGTAAACTTATTTTTAAGGAGCCCTAAAAGCCCAAGGGCGGAAATTGGGTATGCAATCATCAAAGATGAAGATTTGATTCTTAATCACATAAAAAGCTCTGTATACATTTAGATTAGTACCTTAAAGGTTGACAAGAGTGACCTATGTACATTTTAAATCAAGTGAACAAATAAAAATTTTAATAATTGACATAACATTTAAATATTATTAGTTAAAATTTGACAGTAAATTGAGTATACTTTCAAAAAATATACAAGGTATGATTTAGGTTTTACCAAATCATTTTTACCGTTATTAAGTATTGATTACTTTTTTGATCCTGAAAAGTTAAAGCTTTACGTTTACAAGATGTTAACCTAAAATATGTATTATTGTTTTTGAGTTGATTACACATTTTAGCTGTAATTCATTTACAATATAAGTAACCACCAGAGATTTAATCTTAACCATCAAGACCTTTAGGAAAAGAGACAGTATTATAAACTTTTTTGAAATCTTGTGAAATATTAATGCCACTCTAATGTTATTTGGTTAAGCTTTGCTCGATGTATTTAGGTATTAAACTCTGCACCAATAAAGATTAAAATTAAAAATTTAAATTAGTTATGTACCTAAGAAGTAAACAACCATGACATCAAGGGAATGAAAAGTATTACTGGCCATATCATTGGTATACATCTTTTTAAATTTTATATAGATTTATTGAATCCTCTTTTTCTCAAATTTAAATCTTAACATTTTCTTTCAACTATCAAATCCAATTTTGGAATATTTTTATTTGAAAATAATAAAATATAAAATAAAATATAAAAACTTAAATCATTTTCTTGTTTAAGATATTAGCATTGCAAGGAAGTGATTTATTGATAATGGTTTGGTGACACTCATTATTGATTAATCTGTTTGTCTTAATTTGTGATTTTGTTCTTTTAAGGAAATTAAATGTTTTTTATCAAATACATGGATGTATATTTTATTATATTTGGAATAAGGCACAGGAAAGGTAGATAGAAACATATAAAAGGAACAAACACAATATGGCTTTTACAATGAAAAGAAGAACACAGTTCACATTTTACACTGCTGCCACTGGATAAAGAGGTAATGGTTGCCTCTTAAAGGAAATCGATTGTCACCGCCCAATCCCCCAACCTAGGTTTCATTCTATCGGAACTCATCAGGGAGGAGTGTGAAACTCGCAAGGCAACTTCCTAAAAGAGGAAGAAAAATAAAAACCCCACATAAGTGAGAAAACGAAAAATTGTAAAGAATGATAGGACACACAGATAGGAACCTGTAAAAGGTATAACATAAAGAACAAACAAAGGAAAAGGACATTGGATTTAAACAAAGGTTGAAATGGCTCTAAATGGCTTTATCAAATTGAACATTGGAATGAGGATGTAACAGTAAGGCTTACACACCAGAAAACTGTAGGCCTCAAAGTTCACATCAAAACACACAATTATGTAAGTTTCGGGGTAAATCAGTCCCTTTCTTCAGCAGAATAGAGTAAAACACGGACTAGACTTAGCCTCTAGTCATGCTGCCGTAGTCCAGTCTGTGTTTTACTCTTCTGCTGAAGAAGGGGACTGATGTACCCCGAAAATTATGTAATTATATGTTTTGTTATCTTGTAATTGTGAACTTTCCCTGCTTCAGTCCCTGCATTGTCTAATGCGCACTACTTTTGCAGTAAACTAGACTGCTGATGACGGGGAGGTCAAGGTTCGAATATCGAGTTTCAAAGCTTTGCACACCTTTACTCTCTTGAAAACAGGTTTCCTCATACTAAAATCTTCGACCACTACACAAAATGGGATCTAGGAGACAGGGTGTCGTGTATGTAAATGTGAAAACGCCCAATCTGCGCAGTCTTCTTGTGAAACCCACACAAACCTCAGGTTCAGTTCATTGCAACCGCACCCCCTTCAAAACCTACACCATTCACAAACCAACAAATTCCTTCTTCAGCATCACAGCTAAAATAACCAACCTATGAAACGTGTGATTCTGAAAACATCTACCAACTGGGATGCAACTAGTACCAAGCACAATACATTGGTCTCGCAACAGAAACTCTAAGAAAGAGAATGAATGGTCATTGACATGACACAACATTGAAAAATGAATATAAGTCTGTAGCATCACGTGCAGAAACCTATAATTTGTACTTTAATCAATCTTACACCACTAACCTGCGTGGTCTAACGCACTACTCTCATGTTAGACTAAGCGGCCAAAGACAGGGAGATTGGGGTTCGATCTCTGTCGGGTGCACTGAGGGTGGATTTTGCTAAATGGTTTTCCACTCTAATGCAGGTGCACTTCATCTCAATTAAACTGTTCTAATCCCTAAAGCATTAGTGTAATTAGTACATAGGAGTATAATTCAAACGGGTAGTAAGACGCGGTGCTAAAATAACCCACCATTAAGGTGGTTAAATCTCTCAACAAAGAAATCTAACCTCAACCTTAGGTAATTCCTCTCCTTCCTATCAGCACATTTATCATTTTCAATGCCACAGTACACAATAATAATATAGTACATAACTCCTCTCTTAAGTTTTTTATCTATCTATTTAATCAAAGTGCTGCCTTCTATACATTGAAACTATAACTGAAAAACAATCAGCTGTTGACAGTCAACCTTCTAGTCCAACCAAGAACATCAGTCTACTCTCTTGATCTGAAGGTGTCTGTGTTAGTGAAAGCTTGTCCTTTAAAATGTGTTTGTGACTTTGTGTGTTTGTTCTATCTAAACAATTTCTACTCCAGTATCACTAAGGTAAGTGTGTTGGCTATTCCTCCTAAGTTTAATCATGATTTAACCTGGTTATCTATTACAAATAACTTAAGAAATAAAACAAATCCTTTAATTGCCATCATACAATTTTAATATAAAAAATAAGACAGTTTCAAACAAGTGTGACAACTAGTAATACAGATCACTTTTTTTTTCCCCACTAAAACTAATCAGACTCTGGAAAATAAACAACACAGTAAATTTAATAATAATTAGTGTTAAAAATATTTGATAGGTAATATATTTTTAGATATATAAATAAAAGAGAAACACTCAAGTTAGAAGAGGGATAATTATGATAATGAATATTCACCTTATTTTTTGTTACAAATTCTAAGTAATAATGTCACACACTTTCAAAATCAAACCCATTATGAACTTTGTCACAAGAAAAAAAAACACCTAGTATTATATCATTTCCCTTAAACTCTAGGTATAGCCTATTATTAGTCTTTGAGACATATTTTAAAGGTTGGTTTAAATATAGCATGTCTTTCAAAAGTTACATTTTTCGAAATGGAAACATATGAACCAAGGTTAAGGGTGTTGTCAAAATATCATTAGTAAAATAAAGATCTTAAATATTAATAAACATTTTTCAACATCATGAATCTATCATAATTATATTTGTCTAGAGTAAAAGGCAGTGGCTAAGGTGGTAGGTAATGTAGAGGCATTTTTGATAGAAAATAGCAAACATATTTTTAAATGGCGTACCACACTAACAATTTCTGTAATTTTGAGTACCACCAAAATACTACTGAATATTTATTATTCTGATACATTTTAATGGTGCCCAGGGGTATAGTAACACACTGTGTAATTACACCAGCTGTCTGAACTAAAATACATTTTGCCACCCCTCCAACCACAGTTTAAATCTGTTTTAAATTTGGATAAACTTGGCCATATTTTATTTATAAGATTTGATGGCTCTATCTTTTTTTATGACTTTAATTTGCTTGCTTTGTTTGGTTCTCACAGGCGTACCACTGTTTGGGAACCGCTGGTATAGAGTGTATCTGAAAGGTCTGTCTAAATTCTAGGGAAATCTTTCTTTACACCAAAACAAGGATAAATGCTTTAATGAACAAACACCCAGACATTTTCTTTCTGAATTACAATTTTTTGCTTATCACACAACACAATTATGGGAGGTTTGGGAATGTGTGTTTAATATTTTCAAAGCTACCTGTGTTTTTGATGAACATAATGATCATTAATATCTAGAACCAACACGCTTGCTTTCTATAGCCGTTTAAAATGGCGATGGTCGAGAATACTCTGCATTCTACCAGAAATGTCTCTGAGGCCGGTGAATTACAAACCATTTAACATTTGCTACAAATGATCGTCGCCATATATAAAAATAAAGTTTCAGCCTGCGAAAGCCAAAATCGAGTTTTTGCTCTCTAAACTTGATGCTGATCGAAAGAATCCCAGTAGAAGTTAGCCGGATGTATTCCTAAATGTATTTAATGGGGGAAATGGGAAGGGGTGTGGGGGGGTTACCAAAGTAAAATCTGTTCACCTTGAGTGACAGACAACTTAAGATAATATTGATGAAAGCAGGGTGGAGGTCGATTACGGTTTTCAATTACTAAATTATTTAATTAGGTTCTAATTAAGACCTATGTATGTTTAATGTTTAATTTATTAAACATACGTATGTTTAATATGTATGTTTAATAAATTACTATTGATGGCTATAGTTCATGCATTGTATTATATTCGGAAGGAGGTACAGGATAGGTAAAAAANAAAAAAAATTAACAGTTCACACTTTACATTGCTGCCATTGGCCATATTGTGTTCATTCCTTTTATATGCTTCTATCCACCTTTCCTGTTGTACCTTCTTTCAAATATAATATCTAGAGATAGGGTAAAATAGCATTAATTTTCAGTTTTTTTAGCATTAATTATTGGAAATTTAGCGGTTTTTGGCATAATTTAGCATTTTGTAGCAAAATAGGTAAAAATGTCTTTCGTCAATGTTTTTAGGGCCTATACAAAGGATTTATGATAAAAGCAACGACTAACGGAATGTGCCGATTAGCCGGATGGGCTGTGGAAGGCACAAGATGCAAGTAAAACCCGAGCTGAAGCACACAGACGAGTGAAACTCAATGATGTTTTTAATCACTTATTTCTGCTGAAAAACATCGTTTTATAGAAATTCTCAGCATTTTATTTAAATGCACAGCATTTTCAAGGAATTCACGTCTATTTCGCTAAATAGAATGATTTAGCTAAAATACTCTCAAAATCATGTTTTTCGCGTTAATTCGCAAAATAAAAATAGTTTTAAACACTTTCAAATGCCATGAAACGCAAAGAAAACTTATAAATACCCTATTTTTGACCCCCCTTTTTTTTTCGCGTTTTTCGCAAAAGCGAATTTACCCTATCTCTAATAATATCTCATAATGCAAAAAGAGGTTTTCCTTATAATAATAGTAATTGTAATAATAGCCCCTTGTTAGATGAAGAGTGGGGTGTGGGTGAGTGCAAATTGACTAAAAGGGGTATGTAATAAATAAAATGATGGAATATTAGGAAAATGGTAGAGCACAAATAAAAGTAAAAACCCAAATTTACACACACACTTTAATATTTCGATGCTATTATAGCATCTTCCTCAGGAAATAGTAGTAATTAGACCCTCTTTTGTCCATTTTTGTGTTTCTTTCTTTTTCCCTCCATTATTATTCTTTCATATATTCTTTTAGCTTATAATCAGGTCTAATTACTAGCATCGAAATATGGAAATGTGTGTAAATATATTTTAGTTTTTTTTACTTTTATTTGTGCTCTACCATTTTCCTAATATTCAAATAATTTTATTTATTACCAATTGTTTTTGCTCAATGCACTTTATTTCATACATATAAAAGGGGGTATGTCTATTCCCCTTTGTCACTTTAGTACATTGAGTAAATTATATTCAAGGTAGCCCCCACCTCAGACACCTAGAGGGTATCCTCTTGCGACTAAGGCACTATCCTTTGTGAGCGAACGAAAGCAAGCAACGTGGGCGAAGCGAATCAAAGGAAAAAATTTAAAATGCACTGTAGGCATGGATGTGTCCTATATAAAGATGAAGCGGTGCTGCTGGTTTCCAAATGGTTGACAAAGACATTCAGGAAAAGGGAGTATTTGTCTTCACCACTTTTATTTTATTGTCAATATTTTTTTGGGTTAATTTACATCTAGTTTGGTAACTAAAATATCAGGATTTGCTGAATCAGTGGTAAAAAGTAGACGTTTGCTTTGGGATATGAAAAATAGAAACTACCATAACCGAGTGCTTGGGGATAGAAGAGTGAGTGGTCCCACCTCTCTGAAAAAAGGTGAAGTAACTAAATTGATGTTCTTCAAAATTATGATATATAATTTCTACATTGAAATATGTCAATTTTAAACCTTATCAGATTTATAAACCCAAGCAATGAAGGTGTATGAAAGAGCAGAAATGATTTAATTTTTTAATGTTTTATGAGTTTTTTTCCCTTAATTTAATAGTAAAATTCATCATCAGATTCCTTTTCCAAGTAGATGATATTTGCTCGAGATCATACCGTTTAACTTTTTGTGGTTTATTACCATTTGACTTGAGTTTACTCTTCCTTGACAAAATCATGGCTACTAATTTGAACTCTTGTCGCTTAATTCTTGTATTCGCCCACACAAGACCATTAAGTCAATTGGCGCCACACCGCTCGTGTTTATTCGATCATTATAGGACAGGACCCAAGGAGTACCTTCATTGACCACATGGTTTAAGGCACTACTCTTGCAGTAGACTAGACTAACGATGACGAGGAGATCAAGGTTCGAATCTCAGTAGGGTGTACTGATGTTTCCCCCCACCCCCACCCCCCAACTCCACTCTTTCTTTTACCAATAAAATGCAGGTACACTTTAAAAATATATAACCTTCCTCGTCCTTAAAAACCATTAGTGTAATTAGCACATAAGCGTATAACTCGAATGAGTAGTAAGACTCGGTGCTAAAAAAAAAACCTTTAGGACTTCTCCACCACTGTTGCCACATTGTAACATTCCACCCAAGGTCAACGTTGAATCCAAGACTTTATATAAAAACTAGGCACCAATTAATTTCAGGTATCTTTTTATGAAGAGAATTTTGTATGAAAAAAACTATATTTTTCGAGATATTTTGAATTTTTGTGAAGTGTCTAGCAATTTTGTAGTCTTGAAGTCCACGAGACACCATTTAAATCTACAATTTTATCTGATCGTGTCTTGTGAACTTTTTTATGTACATTAATTCATGCCCTTCCTCTTATATATGTTAAATACATAAGATCCAGGTAAAGCTAAAGTTTTTATCCAATCGTAACATGTAAACTCTCTTTAGGTAGGTAATTCGAAGCCCTTCCTTTTATAAATAGAAATTTTGTATGAAAAATCGATATTTTATTAGTTATTTAGAATTTTTCTGAAGTATCTAACAATTTTGTAATATTGAAGTACATGAGACACCATTTAAATCTACAATTTTATCTGATCAGGTCTTGTGAACTTTTTTATGTACGTTAATTCGAGCCACTTCCTCTTACCACATATGTTGACTATAGAAGACCCAGGTACAGCTAAAGTTTTCATCCGATCATAGCATGTAAACTCTCTTTAAATAGGTAATTCCAAGGCCTTTATTTTATAAAGAGAAATTTTATATGAAAAATCGATATTTTTTGAGTTAATTTGAATTTTTGTGAGGTGTCTATGAATTTTGTAGTATTTAACTGCACTGAAGTGAATTCACTTAGTTTTCCAGCAGTCTTCGCTAACACACTAATGCAAATCGTGTGGATTAATACAATATTTAATAACTTCCCATTTTTCTATACCTATAGTAATAAAGATTGTGAAAATTATAGAGGAAAATTTATTTTAAAACAGTTTAGATTAGTATCGGACACCTTAGCTAAGTTGAAAGCATGTCTGTGTAGTGAGCTAAGGGTCCCGGGTTCGATTCCTGGCATGGCCAAAAAATTTATGGTGAAGTATGGATTTACTCTTTCACAGTGATAAAATAATGGGCAGGGACTGGATGTTGTGCCTGTCCTAGTCTTAAGACAGATTATAAGCCATCTGAAGCTATGTCAGGCCTAGCCAGCTGGTAGTAGATAATATATGGCTTGAATAAAAAACCTACCCAGGCCACAGGTTGGAAACATTAATGGATGTAAAAAAAGATTTAGATTAGTCTCATAGTTATCCTAGTTATTGTTTTTAAATTGTAAATCATCGACATGAACAAACACATCTGATACACCAGATATTGTTACGATAATGTTACCACTATCGGCCCAAAAAAAACTCTTAAAAGTAATTTCTTGTAAATATATTTTGTATATACTGTTTAATTGTTTATATTAAAAAGATACATTGGATATTAAAAATACAACTTGACTATCAATAGCTATCATAAAAGATTTATGATTAAATTAACTAATACTAAATTGAGATGAAATGTATACACTTAAACTCTATCTATTAGCTTACTGAGCTAAAATTTGAAATTAACGAGAGAAAAGGAGAGAAAAATAAGACATATTACTACACAACACACACAATATTCAGCCTTGTGACAGTCTTCAGAGCTGGACATTCTCGCTTAACTATTTCTTTTACTAAGCACAGAATTTAAATACAAAGTTAAATTTGTACTAGATAAACTAATTAGTTTGTACTCTTGTGGTTAATGGCTTCTTAAAAATATAAAATAATTTATATCTATTTTAAAGTGATATAATATATAGTCAAGTGATTGGCCAATCAATGCATCAATATTAACTTAGCCATTGATTAAAAGTCAAGTTTTGAGTGGGACAATTATGTGACACTCAAAGGTGCTGATTGTGTGAGTGATAAAAGATCTTTTTTTTAAACAAATATTATATGTTTATTAATAATAAAAATTTGATACTATTAGAACATAGAACAAACGAATAACATTGTTTACAACTAATATTTTCACAATTTAAGGATATTAAAAATATGATTGTATTTTTCACTTCTAAGAACATTATACACACTATCTAAAATCGAAAATAAACCTTGGTATGTTAAAAACTATTTTATTTTTTTACAACATTAAGATTTAAAGAAGGTGGCGAGTGTACTAAGTATTTTGTATGCTTTTTTTTTAAGTAGATGAAAAAAAGGGATAAAAAGTGATATATTTAAAGAGACAGTGAGTCTAAATGCTCAAATTTAAAAAAATCAAACATACTAATAATTATTTTTGAAGCACCAGGCCCCTTCTTCAACAGACGAGAGCATAAAACACCTTTTCTGCCAAGTGTGCAGTGTAAGACTTTCCCATTTACCCTCCTTAAATTGTAAACTTTTTTTAAGGGAGAAAGAAATTCAAACTTTACAAGAAAAACGACATGTGAATGGGAATAAACATGCATCTCTACTTTGTACTCATGCAATCACTAATTTTGTCCCAAAATAACTACATTTTCTGCCATCTTGTTGTGAATGAAATGATATCCTTAAAAATCTAGTCATTTCCCATACACAAATAATAAAAACTAATTAAATTACCATTTAAAGTACTTAGGAATATGTGCACTTTCATATAATCATGGCCCATTTTGTGACCATGTGTAATAATTATAAATGTACCTCTTTGTACATATACATACCCCATAATATGATGCCAATACTTTAGTAAATATTTCAGTCTACTATCTTACCATCCTAAACTATAGAAGTGAAATATAATTTAATGTTAGTAAGAAATATATATATATTTTTCATTTTGTTATTATTTTGTCACACTAGTTTTAATTTTGACTACAAATTTTATTTTATTTTACTTCCTTTCTTTATGATTATGCATCTTATAAGTTTTCTAACTCTATGTCCCTCTAGTGTGGTAGGATTCGACAAAATAAATCAATTAAGTTATAGCATTTTAACACTCAAAGCATTTAAATAATCTGACAACCAATTTTAATTTTGGCAGTTTTTACCGAGTAGAACGAACAATTACTACTAAACAAACTCTGTTTTTCTACTTTTTAGATATTTTTGTGAATACAACGAAATAAATTAATACTGCAAATAAAACATTCCTCAAAAAAATGTTTTACCCCATCTTGCAAAAGATTTATTTGAAACTTGAATTATTACCAGAAAAGCATTTTAGGTATTTAAATTATTTTTTTTCACCCTATCAAAATATGTCAAGCGTTTCAATTTTTATAAAGAATACAATTAGTTGCATAGAGGATACTTGGCTTGAGGACCAACTGTTAAAAATTTGTGACCTTATATTATAGAAATAGTTATTTTAAAAACATTGTTAAATAATGGTGCAAGCAGCATGAAGCAAGTTTAAATACGAGGGCAATTCCAAAATCAACCTCCGATTGGTTGCTAAAAAAGTCAAAAGTAGAGAAAAAAACATCTTATTACATACAAAGTCTATAAACATAAAATTACTTTTCCACATAATTTCACCCAAATTCAAATACTTGTAAGACCTTGGTACCAGCTTTTGCAGTTCCTCGTCAAGAAACAGCGCCGCCAGGGTACCCAGCCGGTTGTTGACTATAAATTCCTCGTTGGTTTCAAAGTACTGGGTAGTAAGCTGAACCTTCATCCTTCTGAAGAGATGGAAACTGCTTGGCACCAAATCTGGGCTGTAAGGCGGGTCAAAAATCTACCAGTCGAAATCATCGAGTTAAGTCTTTGTGCGAGTCAAATTGTGGGGCCATGCTTTGTCGTGCAGGATAACGAGTCCTTTGGTCAACACTCTGCCCCTTTTGTTTGGGATAAACCTCCAAAGCTTATTCAGCGTTTCACAATAACATCAGAGGTTTATTGTGAAATGTTGAAGAAGCTTTGGAAGTTTGTCTCCAAACAAAAGGGGCAGAATACTAACCAAGGGCACTGTTCCCCTGCACGAAAACGCATGGCCAAAAACTGTGGCTCGCACAAAGCCTTGACCTAAGCAGTTCAACTGTGAGATTTTCAACGCTCCCCCCACCCCTCCTTAAAGCCTGGATTTGGCACCAAGCGACTACCATCTCTTCAGAAGGATGAAGTCCGGCTTGCTACTCAGCTCTTATAAGCCAACAAGGAGTTCATTGTCACCAGATGACTGGGCACCCTGGTGGCACTGTTCCTTGACAAAGGATTGCAAAAGCTGGTATAAAGATTTTACAAGCGCCCGGATATGTGTGGCGACTATGTGGAAAAGTAATGCAGTTATGCATGCGAAAACATTTTTTTTTCTTCTTTTATTTGTAACTCTTCTTACCAGCCAATCAGA
>CABFWB010000044.1:490898-507441 GCA_902151455.1 Timema bartmani
AAAAAAAAAAAAAGTCTGGGACATTTTCTTAGCTAAAACAATGGCCAAATTTACACCTAAGCTATACAAGACAGTGGTGTAATTACATGAAATGTGAATCAATTCTTTGGGCAACGACACCCCTCACTGTTAAATCTTTTTTCATAAGACAAAATGGCAGATTGGTATATGTTACAATGATAGTTCAAGACCAAAAAAAGGGGGGTATTCAAAGATGCTTAAAGCTGAGTGTTGAGAAATGTTTGGAAATCAGATGCATATGAGGAGTTTTTGGTTGAGGTTTAGGTAGTTTCTTATTTAGGATATGTGTCTTAATTTTCTGTGTATTATATGAGTTACTAAATGTCGACCCCTCCTGCCTGACTTAAGTCCCGATGCGAGAGACGCCACTGCAATGAGGTTAATATACTCTGCTAAAAGAGATCAAGCTTCACACCACCATCAGCACTTGTCAAGGGTGTGTCGACAAAGATAACATATATTTTCAAATTTAATAAGAGATGACTTTTAAAAAAAAAATTCGGCATTGTATAAGAGTATAATACTCTGATTTAATAAAATAGGTAATTCAAATAAATTATTAACATTTTTAAAACTAATTAGCACACATCTAGTAGATTGATAGAGGTATGCAAGAACAAGTATTGAGTGTTGTACTTAGTACTTAGATATAACTCACAAATAAAGCTCCACTCACACTTGATATGATTATTTAGTCGAATAACTGTGCACTTTTCTTAAGAAGCAAATTTCACCACTAAAACTACACTAATACCACACTAGCAACCAAACACCGCTCTGCCTTGCTCTTGAATACCTCCCTTGATGGCTTAAATGACATTTAAACCACACCTCCCCTTCTTAACAGAAATGCACCTACATTTCACCTCTAAATTCTCATTTGTTTTTTGTTGCTAAATTAGTGTGTTTTAGACTCTTTATTATTATTTCTAAATTTTCTTAATATTCGATTTTCCTTATTTTAATTTAACTATATACAAGCACACAAATTTATTTGGCCATTTATGCCGGCGTCATCACTATCACCAATTAAAATGAGCCCTTTTGGTTATGAAAAAAGTATAGTGATTTCATGATTGATTGTGTTATTTTATGTGAACAGAAATAAAAATAAATAAATAAATTAGTGGTTAGTGTAGAAATTAGGTTTGAAAAAAATATAATTATTATATGATTTTAAAAAAAAATCTGTGTAATGTTTGTTTGTATCATATTCCATAGAGAATTAAACAAAGTAGAGCTAAATAAATTGGCTTTTTACTCCCGTGATGCTCCGCATAATTAAAAATCAAGAATCTGCAAGGTATGTGGAAAATAAGGAGTAACAAAGAATGTACCTGTGTGCACCTTGGATGTAAATTTGGCCAAATGTAATTAATTTTTCAATAACTAATATTTACTTAAACTACCAGTATAATTAGTTATGTGGTATACCTAAAGTATAGGGCATCCACTGTAGGAAAGGTGTTATCTGACAGCTAGGAAAAATTACCATATATATCATTCGTTCACTAAAATCACTTGAAAATGTTTTATTGAACAATTGTTTCTAGTATTTAGTTTTATTCTGATAAATCAAGTTACTATCACAACTCAGAACTCGATTACTTTAGATTTTTTTCATGTAAATATTAATTTGTACTGTACATAACAGCTCAGATTGACCAGTATTGTCAAAGATGTGTAGTTATCGAAGTCGGAATTTTTTCGAAGCGAAGTCGAAGCTGATATTTATTTTGAAGCTGCGTCGAAGTTTTAAAGCTTCGAACACCCCTAGTTTTATTAACATATTTTGTTATTTCAATAAGTTACAAAACGCCAATATAGTAATCCTTAGGGAAGTATTATTAGACTCGTTTGAGAACAATTTTTATTATAAATATAGTATTATTAATCAAATAATCATTATTTCCGACTAGGTTGACATCAGTTACTTTCCGCCCTTGTTTTCAATAAAGATCCTTTTGTTAGCTGTCAGATACCAACTCTCCTAACCTTGGATTCACTATATAAGCACCCACACACACCCATCTGTCTATCTTAAATTAATAGCAGTTAACAACCAAATTAAAGGGCTATTATAAGAGATCTTATATTCATATCATTGTATGCAATGAAGATTAAAATTATTTAACACTAAATAGTAAATACTAAAGATTAATTTATTCATAACACAGTGTTAGAAGGAGCTAAAATAATCAAATATGTGAAAACAATGAAAGAAAATTTAAGAGATTCAAAACATGTGTTGGTTTAATTACAGCATAGTATTGAAATGAGCTATTTGAGAAGATAGAAAAGCACATTGGCATTTCTAATCCATCTGACAGTTGCTGTATTTTAAACTACAATATTTTTAATACACAAAAAAAGTGTATAGTGCTTACTAAAGAAATGTGTAATTTGGACATTTAGCAACATTGCCTTGGGAATTTTTATTATCAACTGATAGTAATTACCGCTCATTCATGGAGACTTTTGGCGACAGTAGCAACATTGCATTATTTAGTGGCAGGTCGTACGTCACAAAATAAATGAATTGGCAAACTAACTTATAGAGGAAATGGCTGCGAGGCCATATTTAATTTATAAAATTTGCATTCAAAAAATTGCAAAGAAATAATTATAATGAAGTCATTACATAACAGTGGCTGGAAGGTTACTCTGAAATGTTAAGTAGGTAATATAAGTTTAAAATTTAAAAATCAACAAGTTATTTAGGAATTACCAAAGTTATTTCTTTTTTTAAAATATATATTTATGTAATATATTACAATAAATTCACATAGATTTAAATTAGAGTTATTTTAAAAAAATAAAAATTATTCACTTGTCATTATAGTTTAAAAAAATGTTATTTCATTTGAAATAATTATTTTATTGATCTGCATGTATTAAAATTCAAGCTGAGCTTTTATTAAACAACTATTTCTGTACTTTATTGAGTGACAGGTGTTGAGTGACTCAATGTTTATTCTTCTCTCTACTTGTGTGGATGTACCTAATTTGTGAAAGTTTGCAGTTAGGGTGAGAGGTGTGTGTGTGTGTGTGCCCATGTGCAACAAGGAGCAAAATGAGGGGGAAAGAACTCTACAAAGAGGAAAGAGTGAAAACATCTGGCCATTGGAATTTTGTCAAGTCAGCAAGTGAACAAACTGGTTGTTGAAAGGGTGNGCTTAATGCAAGATAGTGTCAGGTACAGCTTATTGCAACAGTGTACATAAATATCTTCTTAAAGAATACTTCTTTGACTTCTTTCGCTGAAATTAGGAACCAGGAAGATTTTTGTCCCTCACTGAGATTTTGTTGATTCAGGGCCTTACCCAGAGATTTATTTTGGAAAGGTTAGTTAAACCTACCATGGTGAATTTCCCAACAAGGGATGTCAGGATTGTTTTGATCAAAAAACCCCTTCAAAAGAAATGTATAGGTTTTTTACTTTCATAAGTGAGTAGGCAGTTGTTAAAACCTTTTACTCCCCCCCCCCCACACACACAATAGCGCGGGGCCCAGTGTCAAGGTAAATAGTTTCAGTACAGATGGAAAGGGAACTGAAAGAGGTTACTTATAGCCAAATATTCATAAGCAAGATCGAGTCATAAATTATATTTCAGTGATTATATTATTTTTATTTTTTAAATCATGATAATTAATTTATTATAGTTCAACTATTTTTATTTAAATTTTCAATATGCATATAGCCTGAACAGGTGATTAAATTTTTTTTAAGCATGTCATATTTTCTGTAAATATCTGTTAAGTCTTATCATCATTTTAAAAACATAATTCACTATTAACTTTTATTATCAATTTATTTAACTAAATTCGACTCAATCTAAAAAAAAACTTGAGCTTGCAGACCTCTAAAACTGTCTAAAATATAAAATAGATGAGTTTTATGGACTATATAAATTTGTTAAAACATATGCTGTTTGTGTGTTTTGATTTAATTTTAAAAGATAAAATCGAAAAATAAAATAAGAAATACTGCGTGTTAATATTATGTTGTTAAAAAAAGAGTTAATTTTTAAGAACATGTATTGATTGTATTCAAAGTAATTTATTCCTTCCAGCCACTGCTAAAAAAAATCATATGTACAAGCAACTAGTCAAAATAAGAGTATAAGAATACAAAAACATGTTTGTAATAAAATAAAATATAAAACGGGATGAATTTGTTACTTTAAAATTTTAGTGCATTAAAATATTTACTATTACTAATATTTTACGAATGTCAACCATTTTCTTGTTCATTAATTACTTGATCTCATACCTGCAAAAGAGAGAAAAAATAATCTTAATAGATGCACACATTTTATGGACCATTCAAGGTTGCTTTGCCCTTTTCTGACCCTAACACATTAAGGTAATTAATACATAGGCGTATACACCAAACGGGTAGTAAGACGCAATGGAAAAAAAAAATCCTATCACAATTTGAAAGTCTTTTAGGGGTAATCGAGCAACATCTAAAAGCAAAACCGCTTACCAATCTTACCGGTAGATGAGTTTGTTATCCCTTATAAAGTAATAAATTTAATATTCTGAGCTGAAAAGAGATTGCTATACTAATAAGAGATTACACTTTAAAAGAGAGCCTATTAAACAGTTTTCCAAAATGTTCAAAACCATTAAAATTAAGGCAGTATGATGCTCTGTTTACTGTCATAAATATATAAATGAATACAAAGAGATTCATATATATAAGTGCATTACTTTATTTTATACTTACATATTTATTTTTCAATACATATCCTCATCTTCATCCAAAGCAAAGTCACTACCAATGCCAGAATCCAAAGGATAGCTCGGACTGTCACATAAAATTACATCAAAATAATATTTCAAAATAGGTTTGTAAACATTGTGTGTGAAAAGTATTACACAAGACATTTTTAAAAATAATACCAGCTGTCGAAATGAAATGAGTGTTATAAATATTACCAATATATAGCCTATGCTTGATATTTCATTTATGTAAATTAAAGATCAAATTAAAGAAAGCCATTTTTAAGACAAAACCCTCCCCTTCTCCTGCTATCCCACGCAAAGTTTTTAAATTATACTGAACTAACCATTTAAAAAATATATATATATTAAAAGTGGTATTTTAAATAGCACTTTACATACATCTAACGAGAATATGCCCTTTAAGATATTACTTGAATTAACTTTTCTCTTTACAGTTTTGCTATTCCTTGAATTGATCAAACATTTTAAGTTATTCTGTAATACAATAATTATTTTATCAAACTTACTTAATAGCACGACAAGTGAAAAATACAATGCGTTTTAACTTCTTGTTGTAGAAAAAGTAATTAAATGACCAGAGGCAGCCATCCTCACCGAATGGATCTGAAGCAAGATCTGGGTTGTAGCTGTGAATCAAAGATAAATAAACACTCACTAGAATACATCAACAGTATCAGAGTGTTTTTAAACCAAGCACTTTCTCAAATAAATTCAAAATAGTCAAGCCACGCGTGTAGTAAAAACAATAAAAAGAGTCCTCCATATAATTTTAAGTAACTGAAATAACTAAGTATAAATAATACCCTTAGTTTATTCATAAACTCAAGTGCGGTACTTTATTGTGTTTATTTAATATTTTCATCTTAGTTACCATCCATCCATTACTGTTTCCAGCCTATGGCCTGGGTCAGTTTTTTATTCAAGCCATATATTTTCCACTACCGGCTTGCTAGGACTGTCGTAGCTTCATATGTCTTATAATCTAACTTAAGACTAGGACAGGTACAACATCCAGTCCTTGACCGTTAATTTATCCCTGTGAAAGGGTAAACCCACATTTCACCAATGATAAATTTTTCGGCCATGCCGGGAATAGAACCCGGGACCCTTAGCTAAGTAGAAAGACACGCTACCGACTGAGCTAAAGTGTTGGTTAATCTTAATTACTATCAATATGGTCGATCCTAAATTATATTATTCTAGAGCTAAAAAGTAAGTATATAAGCTTATAGCTGGGTGAAAGAATAATGTATTGAAGGAACTTACCTATATATGTCACAGTCAACCATAGCTATCTCGTCATCAATGGCCGCCCAAAGCTGCGTCCTCATGACCCTATACTGCTCCCCAGCTGTGGCGCTCAGATTGCTGTCGACAGCGTTCATCACCCACTAAAACACCACCACCATTTACATCACAAAAACTGTTGTTGAACCCTTAACACATCGCCTCCAAGAAAGACTGAAAGGATTGCTTGCGTGGTAATCGAATCTGGAATATGGTTCACTAATGACTTTTTACTTCACCGGATGTTTTTCCCATCTTCCCTCCAGGAAAATACTAAAATAAGTTTCTTTTTATTGTCTGCATATGGAATTAAAAAGTGGTTATAAATACTGAGTTTCCTGAGTTGAAGTGTAGACTGTTGACAAAAGGTGACTATTTTGCTGCAGATCAACAATATGTTCTAGAACCAAGTGTGTTAACTAAAACTTGACCCTAAAGCTATGAATCTATGTCGTTTTTGTGCTTGTATTTTTCATGTTAACAGTGTGTATCAAACTACATGTGAATAATTACTTCGGTGTAGTGACATTTATCCATCTGTTGGATAGAATGAAAGCAGTCGATAATGGCAGCTTACAAGTTTGCCTACACCTACCAAACTATCTGTTTATTAACAACAAATTTTGGCGTAAGACAACTTTCCACATCACTGAATAATATACTGTATGTATAAGACAAATGTGATATACATAATTTTTTAAAATCTAGAAAAGGAAATAGGGTTCTTTTGTTTTACATAGCTGGGGAAAATACATTTTTTTTTCATCTATTTTAGGTATTTAACGTGCACTTTCTGAACCGACTAATTATATCAGCACACAAGAATTTCTATGAGCGAGAGAAAAAGGGCCTACCAATTTTTTTGGGAAAGGTATTTCCACGTATCTTCCAGGGTTATTTAACACGCCACAATTGACATGGGGCTGACAGCTTTAATTTCCCTCCGAAAGAAGTTATGCTACGAATTTTTATTGCTGAAGAAATATCCATCCACCTTGGTTGGGTTTGAACCCACAAATATCGGGTCCTGAGGCAAGCCATTTACCCCAAGACCACAGAAGTCGATCACATTATAGAAGAAATGACAACCGCAATCCTATTTGAGAGGTGTGTATTAAAAACCAAACAAATTATGTATCTGCAAGTAAAGTAGCATATTATGAAAAAAGGCTTTAGGCACATAAGTTAAATCATATAGGAGGCTTAGGCCTATACTTTTCATGAGTTAATTTTAAATACATTTATTTTCATGTAACTAAATATAGCAACAAAAAACCTACCTGCAGACTAGGCTCCTTACTGAACTCATGACTTTTTGCATCAAAGAAATCATAATCTGGCTGAAAGGCAGCATTAAGTGTAGCAATCAGGTAGAACAAAGTCTTGCGGCTGATTGTGTCACACAGGGGGCCTTCTTCATCACCAGAAATACTGCGGCTAGAGCATGTAATGTATATTTAGTAAAAAAAAAACGTGTTAGGAAGTACAGTATTTGATAGTTACAAAAGGCATTAAATATTATTATTATTATTATTAGCACCGTGTCTTACTACCCGTTCGGGTTGTACGCACTTAAGCTAATGTACAATGGTAGGGTGATTGTGAGATGAAATGGCAGGACCTACAGTTTAACGTGGAATCCGAACCACGGTGGAGGCCTGGCATTCCACACAATCACAAGTTGTGATTAATACACATCTTGTCAGAGGCGAAGGAAGGGTTTGGCAATCAGATAAATCTGTGCCGGGACCGAGGATTGAATCCCGGACCTCCAGCACAGAAGTCCTACACCTTACCCCTATACCTCCAGGTCACCAAAAGATATTAAAACTATGCTCGCATATATTTTTACATCAAGCTAAGTAATCTACCCAGCTTTCACTTTTGATCGGAAACAGTATCAAGACCTTCGAAATTATATTAATAATAGAGTAATATATTTGTAAATTTGAAAATGACACATGGACACGGGAATATAACCTGAAGCCTGTGTTTAGGCCTCATTTTTGAATTAAGAATATTATAATTGATGCGGATACATCCGTGACCTTAATATCATTTTGATCTCCCAAGCTTCACTAGTTATGTACAATTAATTGTACAAGCGTTAGCCTTCTCCACTATAGTAATACATGTTATAAATGTTTGCAGCATAAAAAGTTTGTGTATTTTTTAAAGTTAAAAGGCTACTTCCTAGAGAGTTCTTAAATTATTTGTTTAGTTTTAAATCAGCTAGCTTATTAGAGGTACACTTTATTTACACTTATATGCATATTTACACTTATATGCATATGAGTGGAAAATAACTTAATTTCTTAACATATCATCTGATATAACATTTAATTAAGGTGGGGTGAAAGGAGACATGAAAAATGGCATGCAGGTTTAAGCGAGTTTTATATCAAACTTTTTTTTTAGGATCAAACTAAATCACCTTAAAAGTGTCACCTGGATTATGTCACATAGAGAAAAAAAATAATAGGTATTATTAGCTAAAAAGTTTTGAATTTTCAACACGCAAACTATTACCTGAACTGGCATCCCCCTGGTGACATTCCGAGAGATGTCTGTGGGGGCGAGAGCGCTTGAAGGTCATGAGGGTTCACACCTTGTTCCGAGTTGAACCTTTTGTAGAGTTGCTTGTCATTCCCAGCCATCTTGCATGAGTAGCTTTCAATTCTGTACAACATTCATACACACACTATATAACTAGGACCTATGTATTTCACTCTCAATTACTAAACTAGCAAATAATATGAAACATTTCATGGTCTAATTCAGTACTCTCGCAGTAGATTAGACTACAGATGATGGGGAGATCAAGGTTTGAATCTCGGCCGGGTGTATTGAGGGCGGATTTTCCCAAAATTGTTTTCCACTCTCCCTTCATGCAAATGTAGGTTCACTTCCTTCCCAATTCCTAAAATCATTAGTGTAATTCGTACATAAGTGTATAACCCGAACGATTAGTAATACACGTTGCTTAAAATTGTTTTTAAAGTCTGAGGGAGTTGTTTCTTCGCAGTAAAGTCTATGAAATTTCCATGAATTTTTCCAAACTGTTATAAGAGTACTTTATTATACATTAGTGAGTGTTGATTGATTGCCAATTCATGCCTTCCGACTCCTTCAGAAATTACTAATATATATTAATTAATAATAACCAATTTACTGTGCAGTAGAATGCTCAAATACAGTTGACTCCATGGGAAGCTTCTTTGGCAGTGTGAATTTATATTTAAATAAATGTGTCGGTAAAAATTACAAATATTGGTTCTAAAACTTAAAAAGTTTAAAACTAAAATTATATATTCATCATATATTCTTATAATTATATAAGCTTTTATTTTGAAGCTGGAGTGTGTACATTTTCACCGACTCCAACTTTGACTCCACCCAAAAACACTTCAGACTCAAGACTACTTAATTTCAACTCCACTGTCTTGTTTCCAACTTCAATATTTCAACTCCTCAGGAAGAGGAAGGTAAGAGGGTAAGGGGTAGGGACCATACAGTCTTTCTCCATCTGTTACTAGAGAGCAAAGACCCACATCGGTGAGCACATAAACCAAATGACATGCCCCTTTAGTCTGGTTTGCCTGTTACAGGGAGGTTAGGTTGGGTTTTGAAGAGTGTGTGTGTGTGTGTGCGCGCATACCCCCCCCTACATCTAAATGTGGGGACATTTCCTCTAAACTTTACCTTACTAATCTCCATTTGTGTAATTAAATATGGATAACCTGAACAGGTATTTCTTATATAAAATAACCCCTACAGATGAAATGTCCTGTTCTTATCAGTCTCTAGATAAAAATTCTATAAGGGTAGCTTTTAAAAAAATAATGCTATATCCAATTGAACTTCCCTTTAGGGCTACGTGTAACATACACTAACTAGCACAGGTTAAGGAGACTGAATTTTATAGAATTGCACCAACATCCACCCATAAAAAGAATGATCATAATCAATTAATAAAAAAGGGGGAAAAACCCATCTTTGTGACTAAACCCAAGACTTCAGGATTAGCAACAAGCACATAAAAAATCTCCACACAATTCTGACAACTACTGTGCTCATAATATGTAGTCTGGCTCTGCATCACCCTGTATTTACTACCAGAATTTAATATAAACAAACCCGCTTCGGTGGCCGCATGGTCTAACGTGCTACTCTCGTATTGGACTAGACTGCAGGAGATCGGATGCACTGAGGGTGGTTTTCCCAAAACAGTTCTCCACTCTCCCTCTACACAAATGCGGATGCATTTCTTATAAATTAAGCCTTCCTAATCCTTAACCCATTAGTGTAATTAGTGCATAGGCGCATAACCTGAACGGTTGTAAGACGTGGTGCTAATAAATATATATATATATCCTTAACCAATGTGGAAAAAGAATTTCCATGCAACTTGTTAAGACTATGCTAAAAAGGCCGCATCATTTAACGATGTTAGTGCTTTGTTTTTGAGTGATTAGGCCTATATTAGCCTACTTTAATTAACCAAAAATTGAATTTGTTACAATATCTATTAGGTGGGTAGGCCTACTTTAGAGAAATATGTTCTTTGTTTAGGTTTATATAGCAGACAGGGTTCAACAAATATTAAAACAAAATTGGTAAGGGCAAATTTAACTGGTCGCCATCTAAAATAGATGACCAAAATATCTTAATGCCAAATGGAAAAATGCATCTTACCACAACACATATTATGACAATACTTAACTTTCACATGTAATTACATGTATTTAGGCCTAATTCAAAAACTTTGACAACGTTGAGCATATTATAACTATGTAATGCAATCTTCAATTCTTAAAAGCTTTAAATGAGTTAAGTAAACTTTTATAACTTATTTGAGCTAGAAGAAAAACTGGGTCTACTACTTTTTGTAGAATCCTTCTTCAAAAGTCAATCAATTGATCATTTTATATAAAATAAATAGACAGGAAGTGACTCGCCAGGTAAAGAATTTACAGTCGTACGTTTGTAACCTGACAACCATATTTTTGAAGGCCTGATTGCAAAATTTTATGTGGAAACTAAACTTTAATGATGCAAATTTGTTTGGGTGAGAAAAGATTCTTGGTTAGTGTTGCCTTGAAATATCATTTATTGATTTAAATACAAATCTAGATTTCAAAGAAGAGATTTCAAATTTACATTTTTTTTCCCCGTCTAGGCCTATTTTAGGTGTTTAACGCGCACTTTCTAAACCAATTAATTAGATGAGCAGACAACTAAGCCATGCCAGGAATCAAACCAGGAACCTTCAGTTCAGTAGACAGACACTATACCGACTGAGCAAAGATATAAGATGATTTCAAATTAAAAGAAGAAAAATAAAAGAAACTTGAAATTATAAAAATACCATTCAAGTACCAGTAAGCCTAACTTACATATATTTTTGTTTTGGGCGGTTCCCAACACATTTTGACCTTTGATATTCTAGCCTATAGTCAGGGTCACACTAGTTTTTAAATACAAAACTATAAAGTTGTTAGATCTTAAACTATTAGGTCATTGGTATTGACATTTTAGTAAAAGAAAAATCAATGTTATAGTTTTATAATGGTTTTTACTAGTCCAGTTAAAAAGGCTTTTAATAAACTAGTACCTAGGTCTAGATAATTATTATGCCTGGTAGATATTTTTTTGATATTTAATTACTTTTTTTCAACACCTTGCTCAAGTAAGACACACACCTAATAGACATTTTTAGCACCCCATCTTAATACCTGTTTGAGTTATACACATACATAGGCTTCTAGTTACAATATTAATGTGTTGAGGATGAGTAAAATTGAATTTAGAGGAAGTGTACCCACATTTGAGTGGAAAAACACCCTCATAGAACCCTGAGCTCATCATCGACAGTCAAGTGATGCCTAGTAAACATCAACCCATGCCCATAAGAAGGAAAGTACAAGTGGAAAGGATTTACTTAATTTTTTTTTATTATTTAGCACCGCCTCTCACTACCTGTTCGGGTTATACGCTTAAGTACTAATTACGCTAATGGATTAGGAATTGGGAAGGTTGAATTTAAAGGAAGTGAAACCCGCATTTGCGTGGAGAGAGAGTGGAAAACCATTTAGGAACCCCCCCCTCCCCAGTTCACCCGACCGAGATTCAAACCTCGATCTCCCCGTCTTCGGCAGTCAAGCTCAACACGACTAGCGCGTTAACCAACTACGCCACCGAGGCGGGTAAGCGGGAAGGAATGGTGTGGTTTAGTGGGTATTTGATTAGTCTGTTGTGGTTTGGGAGTCACTTTAGATAGTGCGGGATAAACTAGGGTACTATTGAAAATATGCTAGAAATAAGTATTTTGGCAGTGAAAGGTGAACATATAAAAATAGGCTTAGATATTTGGCTATTCAAACTTTTATTTTAATTTGTTTGGTTTACTATAGCTTAAATTATATTTTTGAGAGCAGGCTAGATTAGGCTTTGTTTAAATAGACCAGTCCATTTTGTATCGGAGGATTTTTTAAAGCGAGGAGCTGTGATATTTATTTCACGTTTATGTTAAGTTAATATCGATTAAGTTATCAAGGACTACTACCAGGGTTGAGTCAGCATCGATGAGCTAAAATGATGCACCCATTTCTTATCCAGGTGCCCGGGAATTAATTTTAAAATATTAGCAAGTGTGGGTATGGTTTTACATAAGGTATTTTAATTTCTCTTTAGGTAATGCTGGTGCATCTACCTTAATCATATGTATTTAAAAATTAGTATAAGACGTGAATAGTTTTTGAAAAAATGAAGTACCTACTAAAAAGACGTGCAACACCCAAACATAAATTAGGCTCAGTATTGGGATTGCTACTATTCCTGTAAAATGTAGCCTAGTAAATAAAATAGCCAAGAGTTAATTTTAAAGCAAAGCATATTTAGCGCAATATCCTCAAATGTTTGAAGACCAAAATTGAGTACCTAGACTTGTGTTTTCTCACCTTCCAAAAATCTTACTGTCACCAGTTTTGATGGATAAGGCACTGTTGATAGCCTCGAACCGAGTACTTTCCAACAGTTTCATTTTGAAAGATTTGTCAGTCTACAACAAAAAATCTATTGGCAACAGTTATTAAGCTCGAACTGGACCAATAACAATGATTATGTACAAACTCAGTGAGTTATGGTCAAGATGCCTTTTTAAACAAAAGCCTGGTTAAGCTATAATGTTGCCAAAACTTTTTAAAATTACGTAAATCGGTGGGTTATTAAAAACACTTTTAGAATCTAAAAACAATTTAAGCTTCGAAGACTCGTTTGCGGTTGACTAGCAGGAAAGTTTCTGAACATTCTATTCGGATGTATGAAGAATCCTTTTCGCTTTGAATGAACGAAGTTAAAAGCAGAAATCATTGGATGAAATTTACAAATTTGATTTTCTGTTGTTTCGACTGGGTACATTACAAAAGTAGACAGGCGAATACTTATTTATTTCCCACTAATAGCTTTGTTTATGTCCGATGTTTTCTTGCAAAGTCCTGTTTACAAACACAATGGCCAAAGATAGGCTGGACAAGGAGCGTCCACAAAAGTTTTGTGTGACAAGGTCAACGCTATCTTGCAAAATAACACTTATATCACTTATTTTAGAGTGAAACACAGTAATTTATATCTTTAGGTATCAATCATAGACAGTGAAATTCAATATAGTGACACAGATTCATTATTTTTAGCGAGATCCCTCAAAATCACAAACAAACTTTTGACAATTGACAGAAACGCTGCGTAATGGCTTCTGCTCAGCTGTCTTATTTTAGCTTGACAGGGGGCTGGGATGCAGAATAGCCACTTACTAATCATATAAAAATGTAGTTTTATATTATTTAAAAAAGGTCAAATAATCATTTTACCTTAAGTGTTGAACTTCAGAAATTCTTATACTATATTTTACTATCATATATATCTTTAAATGAATTCTTAAAAATATTTTTTTTAATTTTATTCTGTTGGTACTGTTATCTATTTGTTTTGAAAGGTCGCCCGATGTTGTCAAACAAAAATATTATCTATAAATAATTATTTCCTTTTGAATAAGGTTTGTTCTAATTTGCCATTTAGTTATCATGCACATAAATAATACATTACGAAATATCTAAATACCTAATTTTAAAAATCAATAAAAAATTCATTTTGAAATACTTCAATGGGCTGAAGTCACTTGTGTTTACAAATAGAATAAAGTTAGAGAGGGGAGGCTGGGCAAGTTTGTTGCAGAGTGTGCATGGTGTTTTAGTAATGGAATGAAGAAACTATAATATCGCAGAGTTTTATGGTAGTGAATCACTATTATTTAGAATCTTGTTTTAGTAAATGATTTATTTATTTGTAAAAATAATAACTTAACAGTACTCAATTTGTATGACCAGACATTTTATCTGGACCAGTTTTTCTTGTGCTCAAAATAGAATGCAGAATCCTTTGGTGTGCCAAATCGGTCCATGCCGGTTTTTTTTTACGTCTGTTCTCTTTTGTAAAATAATCTTTGCATGCAATATGGTAATTTGCTAGAGACCCACTACAACATTTGGAGACAAAAATAAATAAGCAGTGACAGGATGAGTAGTGCAACCAGGGTATGCAAGCCATTTATCACTGTGTTTGTGAAATGTTCTTACTTCACAATAGGTCCATAATTTTTTTACTTATAGACCATGTGCATGTATTTCCTCTTTTTATTTATTTTCATTTAAAGGTTACATGATCCGAAGAAGAGGATCACTAGAGGATTATGAATTTTGCATTTTAGTAAACATGTTTTATGAATAATTTAAATGGCAATTTAAGGTAATTAAATTTTTACATTTGTAGGCCCTATTAATTGTCATAATAATAATCAAGAAAGAGACTACAATGGTGGCAAAAAGTTGTTGGATTTTAGATTATATTAATATATGTCTGCAGATGTAAGTTAAATACTAAAATACATTTATCACGTAGACCTAATGGGAAATATATAGTGACATAAAAAAAATACAAAAGTTTACATTAAAGTAATGTAAATAAATAACAAAAAATAATGGGAAAAATTGGTTATAACTTTCGCCATAATCCTATACTTATATGTGTATTGTAATTATATGATTAGTGAAATAGAGCACCGGGATTATTAGAAATGTAAATTATAATATTGTTGGGTTCACGTTAGTGCAGAATTTTTTATTTGTTTCACTTGAAATTTACAACATTGTTTGTTTGCTCGCTAATAACTTGTAATCCTTGTTGAATTTAGTCAACTCTGTTAAATGAACAATATCGCAAGGAATTGCATTAAAGTCTCAAGGTAGCATTTTTTTTTTACATAATTTGCTGTGTTAAATGACTTGTGTGATATATTAGCTTCACCTCGATTGTATTGTAGTCAGAGATAACACTGGTTTGAAAATACTCTTTAGGTCATTTGTATTTATTATATAAGCATATATCCCAGTTTGAAAAACGATTAATTTATTTAAGTCGAAATATTTATACATTTCGACAGTTGAAACGTTCCTAGTAGGCAACTGAAATAAAGATCTAATTATTCTATTTTGAAGGGTGGATAAACATTCTAGTGCTGATTTGTTTGCGACTTAGTTCGGATGTATATTCATTAATTACAGTTATAATTGATTGAGCAAGCATATGTCCTTAAAAGCTCTAACTGACCTTAACAATAATCCAAACACAACTGGTCTAAAAAATTATATCAGTACCTATGTTTACAGTAGAGGTGTACCAATTCAGTAAAACTGATTACCGATACCATTTACTGATTGTTTAAAATAATTGTTTATGTTACAATTATTTACACCAATTCGTCCCGATTATCGATTATTTATAAATAACTATTGGGAAATATGCTTAAGAAAATGATAAAATTTAATGTACCGGTAATTAATACAAAAATATTTTATTTAAAATTAACAGTTAAAATTTTGATGATCCTAATTTTTGTTTAGTAATTATAATTGACAATAGACAAGTTTTTGTTCAGGAAAGCTAGTTGATATATTTTATGTAGTTTAAATTCATAAACCGTTTAACTAGTTCCTTCAGGTGAGGGAATCTTGTTTCTTCTTTGAATAACTGGCAAAATTTGAAATTAGATTGTTAGTTTTATCAACGGTATGAACTTTAATTTCTTTATCAGGTTATATAATCTTTGCATAGCCCACAGCACAGATGCATTTAGTATTATAAGTGTTTTTTTTATCATCACTACATTTCTAACTAGAAAATTTTGCTTTAAATGTAGAACGATTAACCAGCTTAGTAATTGCTGATTTACTAATAATCACCTGATAACGATTCATCGGTATCCGCTTCGGTACACCCCTTGTTTACAGTGAACAAAGCCTAGGTGCCATTAAAGTTACAATTTATTATAGGTAATATTTTTTACTAAAAAGTACAGACAAAAAGTGTTTTATGAACTTGGAAGAAAAATTGAGTGTGGTTTCAGAGTTTGGCCCAATTTTTTTTTTTT
>CABFWB010000044.1:507554-517987 GCA_902151455.1 Timema bartmani
TTTTTTTTTTATGTCAACACTCCACACTTTCACTGATGTAGAAAAAGGATAGCATTTAGTTGATATTAAATAGAATTTAACAATGGCTATTAATTATTATATATGTGACCTGTGTATTTTTATTTTTTTGTATCCATTATTGTTTCCAGCCTGTGGCCTGGGTCACTCTTTTATTCAAGCCATATATTTTTCATTACCGGCTTGCTAGACCTGTTGTAGCTTCATATGCCTTATAACCTAACTTAAGACTAGAACAGACGCAAAATTCAGTCCCCAGCCGTTAATTCAGCACTCTGAAAGGGTAAACCCACATTTCACCAATGATAAATTTCTCGCCCATGCCGAGAATAGAACCCGGAATCCTTAGCTCATTAGATAGACTTGCTACCGACAGTTTATGATATATGGTAGTGCTCTTCCCACATTAACCTAGTGTGTTCTTACTAGACCTCCAAGTCAAAGGGAAGGGGAAAGAGGGGAGAGGTATTATTGGAGGAAACCAATCCACTTCCATAAGGTCTCAGTCGATTTGTGTTGTGTTGCAGCATGGCTGAGCTGAGGAAATGTTTTTTATTTGGAGAGTGGGAACTCCGGGCGACGTATGATGGCAAACGATATCAAGATGGACATTTGGATGTTCCGTCCACCTGTGTTGGTCGGCGAGAGGGTGGTGTGGCTAGGCAGCGGGAGTGGCTTGCCTCAAGGAGGAGTGGTTCGATGGATTGGAAAACTTCCAGAGATGGGACCAGATTGGACTGTGGGCTTGGAATTGGTATATAAAATAAAACAAAAAACACCTGTTCATTATTAACCATAGTTTTAAGTAGGCATCCTACTAAGAATGAAGGTTTCACTATGTTTATGATGGTAGAGGCATTGTGATTTAAATGATGTGTCACTACCGCTGATATAATATTTTGTTTTTAATTCTAATAGAGTTAAGATTTAGTTTTCATGTGCTGCAAAGGCAGGCAAGATATATTATATGAATGGAGAATATTTTCTCCAAATTGAGGGCACATGTGTACACAATCAACCTATGAACGGGTCATAAACCACATGACTTTGACGAGAGAGTGGTAAAGAGGTCATAGTAACTTTGTAGGATTTTATTTAGGGGGAATAGAAATGGGAACGTGAATAAGTGACCTTAACTTCTAAATAGGTTTGTGTAGTCAGGGTCGAAAGCAATTTTGGGTGTAGTCTGAGTTGGTAGTAATGTACCGACACTGACTTTGGTTTCAAAATAAAAACTTATAGTAGTATAAAAATAAATGGTAGCTTTATCGTTTTAATTTTATACTTTTTTTAATCTTTACAACCAATATTTGTAATTTGGATTGATAAATTTACTTAAAATATACATTCACAATGTCAAAGAAACTTCCCATTAAGTCATATGTATTGGAGTATTTTACCGCAGTAAATTTGTTCTTACTAATTATAATGTATATTCACCATTTATGAAGGAGTTGGACAGTAAAAAATTAAATAAGTCCAAGTCGAAGGCTTGGCTCTGCCTCTAAAGCTGCATTTTTCAACCGGTGTGCCACTTGAGTTTGGGGGAAAATAAAAAAGAAGGGAGAAAATCTTTGAGCGATAAAAATAATTCAATAATTAGGATTTTAACTTTTAAACCATCCTCCATCAAAGTTTGGGAACAAAATTCTCAAAAATATGCCATAAGTAAAAACTACCCTTTGATAATTTTTCCTCATAAAAAACAAACATTATTTTAATAATCAAATGAAACACTTTTCGGATATAAATTTTTAACAAAATTACAAATTACAAATGTTCAAAAGTTCAAAAATATGTTATTTGAAACTAATCCCAGAATTATTATTATTTTTTATTTTTTTTAGAAAAGTATACAAACTTTCATATTTATCATGTAAAACATTACTCATTTTAAACTAAATCTTTAGTGCCAAAATTTCAGATATTCAAAAATTAACTATCAATAAACTAGGTACCCATAATTTGAGGGCTAGAACAAGAAACAAAAATAAATTCCTCAAGGTATGACTATAAAACATTTAAATATCAAGTTAGAACAATATCCATTTAACAGTTTTGGCTGTAATCCCTGGAACAGATGGACAGACATAGGTACACAAACAGAATTGTAAGGCACACCTTTTTGGGCTCAATTGAATTTCAAAAATGTATAGGAAAAAATAGTGTGAATCTTATTGTTATATTTCTTAATTTTATTTTCAATTATGATCAAAATTATAATTTTGGTAGTGTTTCTAGGATATTATGTAAAGAACTAAGAAAATTTGTAAAGTGGAGATTAGAGGATGGCAAAAAAAAGTTGACTACACAGTAAAAATAGGAAAAGTAATGATCAAAAGGTACTAAGTTGAAGTTTTTTGTTTGTTTAAAATAGTGAAAATATATCTTTCTATTGTGGCCCCTTTCAGTGTTTTAAATTTTCAATATGGCTCTTATGATCAAAATGAGTTTGACATGCCTGGTCTAGAGGGAAGAATAAATAAAAGGCAGTAATATGGTGTTAAATGTCCGAGAGTGTGTGCATTCCAAAATGGCTAAATGTCTCTGACATTATTAATCCCTCCAACAACCCTATTCATATTAAGTATTGCCAGAGGCTGGAATGCCTTTTATTAACACATCAGTGACATGGAAGTAACCCGTTTTACACACAAATAATTGCAGCCTATTTTAAGATCTCTCTTTATGTTTGCATTATTATAAAACCATTAAATTCACCTGGACTGTTTATAGTAACAAAGGCCAAACCCTTCCTTCACCTCTGACAAAACGTGTATTAATCACAACATGTGAATGTGTGGAATGCCAGGCCTCCACCGTGGTTCGGATCCCACGTTAAACTGTAGGTCACTCCATTTCATCTCACATTCACCCTACCATTATACATTAGCGTAAGTGCGTATAACCTGAACGAATAGTAAGACGCGGTGCTAATAATAATAATAATAATAATAATAATAATAATAATAATAATAATAATAACAATAATAATGACGACGATATAGTAACAAAGCACGTAATCCCTGTTTAAAGATTTTTTTATAACAAAGCTACACCCCATTTTTCTTCTGAACGGACATATCTTACAGCTAGTAAAAGCTACTAAATATATTTTCATGTATTCATACATCAAGTCATGTGATCTTCAGCTGTCACTTTTGATAGATATTATCAGTACCTAGAAACGAACACTTATAAAGTAGTAAAATGTAATCAATGTTGACCACAAAAAATATGTTTATATTTTCTAGAAGGTGCTCCAAATGTCCATTTGTAAGAAGATCAAGTTATATGTATGCTTGGGTATGAATACAAACACAGACACAAAATCTTGGCAAGCTTTTTATTATTACTTTTATATTACATTCTTTTATTTCATGCAACCCGCTTCAGTGATTGTGTGGTCTGACGCGCTACTCTAGTTAAAAAAAATAATCGGTGGGTGAAAAGGAGAGTGGGGGGTAGGAAAGAACAAGATCCCCTTGTCCACTAAAATTATTTTATCAAGAGTAAGAATTTTTCTAATATTGATTAATTATTTTATGATATATATTTAACTTTATCTCTTACTTTTTCTTTTTAATCAGGATAAACCTTTGCCATTCGGAGGCATTGATGGCACATGGGGTAATCGACACCTATTTACTTGCCAACCAAAACATGGTCTGATTGTTCCCATCGCCAAAACAATTCGTGAGTCGGACATCAGCTGGTGGCCCAAGGATATAGCAGGTAAGTTGTCGCTTACTCTTACCCCTTCTTTTGTATACCATATTATTCTATTTAGTTCTATAACAATTTTCAAACATATTGGTGAAAGAATACCTATATGTAAGGAACTATTGTCAATTCTGATGACTGTCAGACTATTATTACAATATATCCCACTACATACTAAAGACTATATTGTGCACAATGTTTCTAGTCCTAGTTATAATATTACTGACTAGATCTAAACCACAAATTTAAACTAATTTCCTCCTCCTTGGTCATCAGATTAAGCCATTAATAGCTTAAGTACTACGTATACTATATATAAATAAAAGGCATGTCACACAATTGTACATATTTTCTCATATAGAACTAGTCTTTTATATTTTGTGACAAATTTTTCAAAAACCTGCCATCATTAAACTCATTAGCATCATCACCAACTGTTTCCAGCCTGTGGCTGGGTCAGTGTCGTAAAATGCCTCCACCTTCCTCTATCCTTCCACTGTTCTTCCTCCTTTAATTGCTTCAATTCATCGACTCTCATTTGCACACTTTCTTTTATCTACTCCTCCCATCTTTTTCTTGCCTTCCCCTGCAGTCTTTTTCTTGCATACTTCATCTCCTTTGTTAATTTTTCCTCCTTGATAGTTTTGGAAACATTTAAAATTGTAGTGAACATGACACTATCAAAATGCCATTCACTGCTTAGTAGTACCAAAAATGGAAAATGCCTTGTTTTTGGTAAAAACAGAGAATTATTTTATCTCTAAACAAAGTTCCAAAGAGGTCATAATTAATAAACTCCCTTTCAAAATAACACTATCTAGTTATGTAGTGCCACAAAGTGTAAAGTTTTTGATCAACCAATGCTATTCTCTGTCAAAGTCCTGACTTTCACAATGAGTCTCGAACCTTCTTGCCGACCGCCAAACTTCGTCAAGAGTCAGGCAACATATCACTTAAACTGTTTGTGACCCAAAACCATGGTGCCTCGCCTGAGGCATTACAGGGGCTAAGTTCCCCGAGCCACCACCGCTCGGGGTTGGCAGAGTCCAACCAATGTCAGGGGCTCTGGTTTAGAATGGCCCCTTCCTTGGTCGAGGGGTCAGTGTTTACTCTTGAGAGAGTTTGGCAGCCGGCCAGAGGGTTCAAGAAGTAACAACGTCAAGAATCAGATTTGGTAAACCTATTTTGATACGTATACTCAGAAAATGTTTTGTTTTATAAAGATGTCCACATTGACTTTTACAAAAAGGATGGTTGAATAGAAAGTGCAATATTTTCCAAAGAACTTGTGTACTAACGATATTAACATATTCATTAATATATTAAAACTATTTTTAAATTTTGTTATTAAAAACAAAACATTAACATTTATTGGGTACAATTCACTGAAATATTATTCTATAATCACTTAATTGCAGTGTTTGTATCTTACTACTTTGAAAAAAAATATGGTTTCATAATTGATTTCTAAAATAAGAACATTGAATATTTTATTATTACAGTACTTCTCTTTTGATATATTATATAAAAGCACTACATTTCCCAAAGAATAATTTTATTTTGAAGTTAGAAATACTCACTACACTTTAGTTTCTAGATGCTACCAATTTTGTGAAAACACCCCTCATATGGAACACTTAACAAATACCTTTTTCCTTAAACTAATGAATGCTGATCCCTAGCACAAAAAAAAAAATTAATGGTTAGCTCATTGGCACTATAAACCAAAAGTCTCAGGTTTGATTCCTGTGTCCATTTGTAAGTTGAAATTATATATTTCAGAAATATTTGTGAACAGTGCATAATTTGTGCTAAAAATGAATTCAAGTGTATAGTATATTGTAAGTTAAAAAAATATATATATATTCTAGAGAGGATATTAAATTCTGATGCGTAGCTACCTGAATATGAATTATCTTATTCATATACAACACAAAATAAAAGTAACATTAGAGGCTATTTATGTAAAAACATATTAACTCATTCCTATTTAACCCTTTTACTCTAAATTTTGCAGTTTTTATACACAGTAAAATCTCTTTATAGCGAACACCTTAAGGGATCAAAAATATTTCTGTTACTAAGAAATTTCTGTTATTTGGATTTTTAAAAATTCATTTAGCTTGAATACAGTTTAATCTATATGAACCTTATACTGTGGATATTAACTACACAATTTTATTACTGCCCTGTGCAGGATAATTATGATTAATAAATAAATGCTGTACATAATTTTGGCTACTGTATGGAATGCAGTTGGAAGGCACAAACTTGAAGTACCATACTCATTACTACATAACTACTTAGGCTCTTTTAGAAACTTCCCTAGAGTGGGAAGGCGGGATTGCTCACACTTTACGGGAGATAATGATATTCATACAGTAAAATACTGTATATGGATTGGTGTTTTCAATATTTATCCGCTGTTTGGAGATAAATAAGCATAAATATGTGTCTGTGTGTTCGTTACTAAGAATGTCCGTCATTGAGAAGTTGTTTCAGTGTAAGAGCCCATGTTATTTTGCCGGAAAAATCTAAACTGTCCATTATAAAGAATCCGCTATTCAGAGGTGACTGTAAAGGAAGATTTCATTGTCTTATTCTGCCTTATTTTAGTATGCTTCCAGCTATAAGTCATATTCGTTGTAAGTCTTATTCATTGTTTATAAAACGAATAATTAATCGGTACACCATCTTAACCTATTGCTATCGATGGTATGTTATGGTTATCAACTTATTGTTTCTGGGGTCTAGATTTTTACTAAAACAAAGTTCATATAAGTCAAGATTTCCGGTGATGGGTAGGTCAAATCCAGAAAAAGTGTACTGAGGGTGTGTTTACTAAATGGTTTCTCACTCTACCTCCACGCAAATTATGGTCCATTTCCTCTAAAATTCTACTTTTCTCAACCTTATTTCACTAACATAATTATCCAGCCTCGTGGCTACAAACCCAAGGGTTCCGGGTTCAATTCCCGGTTGGTACCTTGGCTATTTTGCCCGAAAGAAGAATCAGCCCAACTGTCACTAGGGGTTGGTAAAATAGGCTAAGTTAGGCTTAAGGCTCTGACTGACTCACACCTCCATATTTAATATCATCACATCATCTCACTGCGGGTGTGATGTTTAAACAACCTCCATAGGTGTACCTTGTGGTCTGTACCACCATAGCGGCGACTAAACTGAATGTTATGTCTCTCCTGATCAGTAATGCCATATGCTAAAAAAATACTAACATAATTAATATATACATATATAACGCTAACGGGGACTAAAACATGTTGGAAAAAAGTAGTAGTCAAACCCCGAGCTCCAATAAACCACACATGCTTCCAACTAGGACCCAAAGCAAAGGCAGCTGGCGAGAATCCAAGTAAAAACTTTTCAAACTTGAAACCGTGCTGCGTGCGCTGCGGTCTTGATAAAAATACACCGAATGGGAGAGTGGAGGACCAGGAGAGCATCTTGGTAGTTTGAATATGTCAACACATAATTATGACTTGGTTGTGCAGCCCATATAATCTTTCACTCACTCAGCAGATAAATAAATATGCCTTATGTTTTCCTTAAGGTTTTTTTTAAATATTAACCTTGAATATGTTTAGGTTCAATAGTTATTAATAAGATCCGACACCTTAGTTCAGTCGGTAGCGTGTCTAAGCTAAGGGTCCCGGGTTCAATTATAGGCACGACCGAAAAATTTATCATTGAGGAAATGCGGGTTTACCCACTCACATTGATAAATTAACAGCCGGGAACTGGATGTTGTGCCTTTCCCAGTATTAAGTTGGATTTTAAGACATATGAAGCTACAACAGGTCTAATGCGTATAACCCGAACGGGTAGTAAGACGCGGTGCTAATAATAATAATAATAATAATACAGGTCTAGTTAGCCGATAGTGCAAAATATATGGCTTGAATGAAAAACTGACCCAGACCACAGGCTGGAAACAATGTGAATAAGGAACATTTATGATTAACAATTTAAAATCAATGATGCCCGGCAATCCTACTCCAACTACACTATTACTCTTCCATCTGAAACCAAACATTCCTTCCCCCCTTTCCTCCTACCTCTACTGTTGCCTTAGGTCGGGCGCACAAAGGATAACATAAAATGTTTCCAAACATGTTGAAATGAAACATTTTTACTTAATTTACTAATAAGTGCTATTTATTTCAAACTACTATTTTCCCAACATAAAATTTTCTATGCGATAGCTCTTTGTTTTACTTTTCTTTTTTTTTTTACATCTATTACGGTTTCCAGCCTATGGCCCAGGTCAGTTTTTTATTCCTGCCATATATTTTTCCACTACCAGTTTGCTAGGCCTGTCATAGCTTCATATGCCTTATAATCTAACTAAGGCTAGGACAGTTACAATATCCAGTCCCCGGCCGTTAATTCATCACTCTGAAAGGGTGAACCCACATTTCACCAATGATAAATGTTTAGGCCGTGCCGGGAATCAAACTCGAGACCCTTAGCTCAGTAGGCAGACACGCTACCGACTGAGCTAAGGTGTCAGATTCTTCGTTTCACTGGAAGTTCTAATTATCTTTTCCATGGGCATTTCCAAGCACTGTATTCAACCATTTTCTTTTACTATTCACATCACTTTGTTAACATGGTGATAAAAATAAGATATATAAATACATATTATCTTACAATTTAAAATGCATTAACATGTTTTATATTCACTGAGTTAATATCATTTTTGTATAACCATTTATTCTCACTTTTGTAAATCAAATTTTGTTTGTGCTATAATATTTGTTTTTAGATTTTACATATACTTTTAAATTAACCTTACTTATTTATACTTCATAAATTTTTATTGGAATGCATTTTATGATGTTTTAGCTAGTTTTTTTTGTGATAGTAAGCTTAGCAACACTATTTTTTCCCAGCCATCATAAATTATAAATGACATAAGATAAACTACTTGGTTTTTCATGGTGTATTGCACTGAGATAAAAGTGTAAATAGGAAACTTTATGAGCCACAAGATTTACCCTCTTTCTCTGCCAACATCTCATCTCAATGACAAAACTAAGAACTAGATTATTTTCACTTTTTTGTTGGGGAAGGATGGGTGAGACATTCTTTATCTTCTTATCTAATAACTAGAAATGAAAAACTCTGATGGATGTTTCTTAAAAACATATCTTATACAAAAAATAATATAGCCAAAGGTTCAAACCCAAGATCTTTTAATGACTTTGAAATAGCTTAGTAATAGAATTTAATTAAATGAAAAACTACACGGAAATTTAACTCCGGAATGACCTTGTGGAAAACCATTATGTACCAGTTTGTAATACATCTGAATCAATCAGTGTTTGACACGCAAACCCAAAGGTCCTAAGTTTGATTCCTCTCTTAAGGTTGTCTTTTTTTAAAAAACTAAATTGTATTCACGTTATAAACGCTCTTGCTTAGCTTCGTTGCTGAGGGTCAGATGGCGGCTGACTATTGTACCTTATGATCGAGTTAGTCCAATGCCAAAAAGTGTATCACGCTTGTGATAAATATTTCGATAAAAAAAATTTTTTTTTATCACCGCATCTTACTACCTGTTCGGGTTATACGCTTATATACTAATTATGCTAATGGCTTTAAGGATTAGAAATGTTATATTTAAAGGACGTGTACTCACATTTGCGTGGAAGGAGAGTGGAAAACCATTTTGAAAAAAAAAACTACCCTTATTACACCCGACCAAGATTTTAACCCCAATCTCCTCGTCATCGGCAGTATAATTCAACACAAAAGTAGCGCGTTAGACAATGCGGCCACCGAAGCTGTAGTAAATAATTGTCCAGTTTATACTTTTTGGGTATATTTTAATAATCAACATCGCTACTAGATATACTCTAATGTATTCATCTATCATCCTACATATACTTTAACAACTTGCATAAATTTTGACTACTTTAACTGACTTTTTTCACAAATATTTTTAACTTTGTAACTGATGTTTTTACAAACATTTCACAGTTACTAATGGGTACTAGCAAAAGGGAGGGTGTACAGATTTGTTGATGAGTGTCCAATAATTAATGGATAGAGTATATATATCATGTATATATATATATATATGTTCTATCACTGAGATTAGGCATTACAATTTCCTGGGGTCAGGGTAGGTGATGTTTAATATATACTAAGTGCTTTGTCTTGGTTAAGTTAGTTTTTAAGTCATATGCTAAGGGAACTTATGAAATTCATATTAAATGCCGTTTTTTTACATTTATTACTGTTTCCAGCCTGTGGCCTGGGTCACTTTTTTATTCAAGTTATATATTTCCCACCATTGGCTTGCTAGGCCTTTCGTAGCTCCATATACCTTATAATCTAACTTAAGACTAGGACAGGCACAACATCCAGTCCCCAGCCGTCAATTCATCACTGTGAAAGGGTAAACTCGTTTCACCAATAATAAACTGTTTGGCCATGTTGGGGATTAAACCCGAGACCCTGAGATCAGTAGACAGACACGCTACCAACTAAGCTAAGGTATCAGACATATTATTAGATGCCTAAATTAAAATATAGTAATAATCTAAATTATTGATAGGATATGCTCCTTTAATAAGCTATGTGATATGTTTGCACTGTCTTTACAATTGAGTATCATCAACCCCTTTTATTTATCGTCGAAATGATCTTTGAGGGAAGTGGGGGGG
>CABFWB010000044.1:574874-591981 GCA_902151455.1 Timema bartmani
TTTTTTTTGCCGTTGGTGCTGATAGCATTTTAAATTTATTGTTAGTATTATTTCATAGGTATTGATATTATTTATGAAAGGTGTATTTGATCACACTAGTTCATATGTTCATTTATTAAAACTGTTTTAGTAATTTTAATAACTGTCAAGAAGGTTTCTTCCTATCTAAATTAGACTGTAGCTGTCATGCCATATGTTGTTAGACGGGGATCACGAAGGAGAAGTGACCACAGCAGCAGACCCTCATCCAGACCCTGGCTCCGTGACAAAGCAAGAGCTGGTATCAAAAGTCGAGTCCAAGGACACACCCCCTGGGGCCAAACCTGGTGGGGGCTGGTATTATAACGATGATGACGAGCGCTACAGCTTCTGTGAAGATACAGAGTCGGAATTGTCAGAGGGAGAGGACATTCCACAACCAGCGTGAGTGATACATTCAAACATTTGACTGATCAGCGTGAGTGATAGTCAAACATTTGGCTGACCAGCATGAGTGATACATTTAAACATTTGGCTGATCAACGTGAGTGATACAGCCAAACATTTGGCTGATCAGCTTGAGTGATACAGTTAAACATTTGGCTGATCAGTTTGAGTGATACAGTCAAACATTTGGCTAGATCAGCTTGAGCTATACACTGAAAAACTAAGCCTCTTGCATTCAGTATAAGTTGGTAAGGACCAAAGAATTAGTACATTGATTTGCCTCAACATCTTCTTGAATGGGTTGTTTTAGAAAATAATCTTCAATGTTCATACACATAACCTCCAAAAGACCTTTTAGTAAAATACTTGTTTACTATAATGTTATTGCCGATAAAAATGAAATACTTGGTTAGGAAAATTGTGGTAGCTGTTTTTATCTATCTTTGCATGTACAGTCAGGTGCACATTAACAATTAAGGTTTTCATCTAAAAATGTTTACCTCACTTTCTTTGATCATAATTATATATTTTTTAATATTAAAGCTCTTTATTTTAGTTTTTTTTAGCACCGCATCTTACCATTCATTAGGGCTATACACATAGTGTTAGAGATGAGAAAGGTTGATTTTAGAGAAAGAATACCCACAGTCGTATGGAGGGAGAGTGAAAAGCCATTTAGGAAAAACAACCCTCGATACACTCGGCCGTGATTTGAACCCTGACTCCCCCGTCATCGACAGTCTAGTATATGCGGCTACCTAAGCAGGGTTTTATTTTAGTCACTAGCGAATTAGACTATTTAACCCTTTGTCTTGTAGGTAATTGCTACACAATCGATGAAATTGATATTTCTTATAGTTACAATTTTCATAGAGTTCATAGCTTCTTATGTTTTATGTATTTGATTTTTTCTACTCATATTCACACTATCTCTTGTCATTGATTAGAAAATATTTTAATATATTTTTAGGAAACAAAATCCTATCATACCTGGAACAGCAACGGTTGCACAACTACAGCAGGTAACAAAAGTCATCAAAGGTCAAAAGGAAGAAGAAGATTCTGAAGAATTGGATGATGAAGATGAAGAAGATAGCATCGAAGAGGAAACAATCCCCGTGGTTGTTGTTAACGACAAACCTAAAGTCCTGGTCGGCCCTCTATCCCCTACAGTGCCGAAATTTCCTTTGCCAGGTCCTTCCCGACAATTGTCTCTAGTCGAACAACCCGATAAACCGGCAACGAGTCAGACCTCGATGAAATCACCTACCCCTGCGACGAGTCAGACCGCTGTCGTCTTGAAGCCTGTCACGAATCAGAGTCCCAAACCTTTCCGCCCTGCGAGAAGAGAAGCTAAGGTAGAGAAGCAGTCTGCTGTAGCCCAAGCTCCAGTGGACAAACATCTAGCGCAGCCGGCGAAGCCAGCAGCACCCCCCGAACAACCCACTGGCACCCTCAAACTAGGTTAGTAATATAAGATGTGTTTGTAAATTTGAGCCCTAACCTTGGTGTCATTGGAACTACCATGTTTTGAAACATGACATTGAAAACTACGTAAGTATTTGGGTGTCTCTGATGTCTTTTTATTCAAATACAACTTCAATCCTCTTGAAACTTCTATATTCTCAACCCTAAAAAAAACTTCAGTTTTTAAAATGTTCTAAGAACCATTCTATTTAATGTTTCGGCCAATTGGGTTGAAACAACACATTTTAAACACACTTATTTTAGCTTAAAATTACAACTTAAAAAAATACCCATCATATTGGAATCTACCACTTCATCGAGTTTATGTATTTAAATTTTAGTGGTGTATCCCTAGGCATGTGCACAAGGGGAATGAGGGGGTCAAGACTCCCCTAAACCAATCGTAGGATCCCTTAGCAGTAAATTTGAAATTTTCTCAAGATACAGTATAAATCTGCATATGAGCCACCTAATCAGACTCATGTTTTTAATTGTTTGGCATTATCTTATTGGCTTGGGACTATATAATGTTTAAAATTTATTCATTAGTAAAAGAGGGCCCTATATTATACCTCCTTCCCCCTCTTTAGCCTGTCACTACCAAATGTGTTCATTCATTAGTAAAAGAGGGCCCTATATTATGTCTGCCTCCACCTTCTCTCAATCCCCCTAAACATCATGTCTGTGCATGCCTATGGATTTATTGTAGAAGTGGATTAATATACGTTTTCTATATTCTTGCAATATTGAGAAAGCAAAAGAAACAAAATATAAATTTGTACACAAAAGTAACTAACCAAATAAATATCAATAAACTATAGTTGACAATAAATCAATTAATTAAACATTGAAATTAAGTATAGTAAACCACCAAGCTCTTTAAATACAATATATTTATTTTACAATTAATTAAATCTTGATAGATTTGATTCTCACTTTTTTATCACATAGAATTGGTACATTTGGTGGATTTAGTCAAAAGGGATTTTGGCTGTATCAATATCCTTTTGGTGGAATCAGAAATTTGTTAATGTTAACATCTAAATGATTATTGTTTTATTTTTGGATGTCTCTGTGGCCAAGTCTAATTTAATTTTGAGTTTTTCTCTTTCCTAATTGTTCAAGGTCTCAGTAATACAATTTATCAGTGCTAAATACTGATATGACTTTGTGTTTTGAATTTCCCTTTCCCAGATTAAAATTAAAATTAATTGGCTTACTGTCCAAGCTTTACCTAAGCTGACCTGATTTTTTTAGAACCCAAATTATCGTACCTAAACTGATGGTGCTCCTGTCCAAATAGCACTGTTCTCAAAGTAATTTAAACTGGGTTTTTTTCACATTAAATTGTTCAAAGTAAGTGTACATTTATTTTCTCCTTCCTCAAATATCTATAAAAAAAATTACCACTAACTTATTTATTTATTTTAATATTAATAATTATGGTTTATTTTGTAATACATTCACTTTTCAAACTTAAGTTGCAGCAGATACAAAATACTTGGATGGATATTATACATTAAGCTCTACTGCCCTGAAGAAGGGGTCAAATGAACCTCAAAAATATATTTTCTTTTTTATGAATATTTTTGTGTTTTTGTTAACCTGTAGTTTTTATGTCAAATGTTCCATTTTTTTTTTGTCCTCCTGTTCTATTTTCATGTTTTTAGTGATATTAGTTTGTGTGCAAACATCTTTTTCTTTAGTTCAACTTTTTATTTGAGGTATTTAACGTGCACTTTCTTTCCAGGATTGTTTATATCAGCACACAACTTATAAACCAATTTAAATCTAAAACAGACACAACATCCAGAACATCCAGCCCCCGGCCATTAATTCATCACTGTGAAAGGGGAAACACGCATTTCACCAATGATAAGTTTTTCAACCATGCCAGGAATCAAACCCGGGACCCTTAGTTCAGTGGACAGATACGCTACCGACTGAGCTAAGGTGTGTCAGACTGTACACATATTGAGTTGGTGTATGTTTCTTGTGTACAGGCTGGAAGTGCCCGGTGTGTACCCTAGTGAACTCTCCCACTCGTCCCGGTTGTGCGGCGTGTACCACAGAGAGACCTCTCAAATATGTGGTCCCGGTGGAGTATCGGGCCAACGATCAAGAACTACAGCGCATGCAGCAGGAGCAGCAGTTTGACAACGAATTGAAACAGGCATGTTGGGACATTTTTAAGCAGTAGTTTGGTTATTTGAAAACTCGGTGCTCCCAATAGGTTGACTTTAAGGGTCACGTGTCTAGTTTGGTAAAGAGTGGGGGTACAGGGAGTACATGCAATAGTAGAGGTAGCAATACCGAGATGGTATCATATAATGAGGACGGAGAAGAAGAGAATGCCAAGGAAAGGGATGGAAATGAAGAATGTAGGATGAAGACCGCAAGGGACGTCAAGAAAGAGATGGGTGAAACAGATAACATAAAGTGTGCACGTGAGAGGAGAAGAATGGTGGAAGGCATTTTACTAAACTGACCCGGCCACAGGCTGGAAACGATGGTAATGATGTGTAGTCTACTCTCGGGAGTCAACCAATCTCCTTAACATATGAATAGCAAGCGGCTCATGTCGAATGAGGGATATGCTGATGTCTGAATATCGATTATTTATGCACTCCCTGAACTGACTCATGTCCACAGCTATGTTTCTTTATTCCAGCCTGGAAAACCGATGTTTCTCTTTTTCTTACTGCACCAAGAATGTGTGCTATGTTCTTCCCACAGATAAACACGGTTTTAATTTATGCAACTACTATTTTCTTCCTTAGACTGTCACCAAACTATTTATATTTGATGCAGAGAAGTAGGAAAGTTAGTGGTTTTGGGGGTGGCTAGGGATAAAATTAACTGGTTGTGTACTCGGAAATAAAGTTGGTTCCCTTTATGAATCAGAGTGCGCTGCCGACAGTGGTGCCCTTACACATGTGCATGGCAATTTTATCCGAAACTGCTTTGATCTAAAACAAAGAATCATTAGCATCTCACTTTGTCAATTTTTTTTTAAAATTCAAAACTTTAGCAAGTTATTTTGATACAAAAGGTTGTTTAAAGAACCTAATGAAGAAAGCAACCCAAGGCAAAAGCTGGCATTTACAATGTGCTTATGTTGTTGCTTTGTTTTCAAAATAATTTTCTAGCAAACCTTGAGCTTGAATATCCTTTATCAATAGTTAAAATAAACAGTACATTCTTAGTCGCTTGTCCTAAAACATCTCAAATTTACAAATAAGTAGCGTATAGCCTGAATGGGTAGTAAGATGCGGTGCTAAAACTTAAAATATAAATAAAAAATACAACTACATGTATGTGTATACGGCATTGTTTAAAAGGGTTGATCACATTTGGTCTAAAATTTGTTTGTATTTGAAACTATCAAATATGTGTTATTTTAAATATAAATGATTCTCATATATGCTATTTTATGAATTCTAATCTCAAATCCAAATCTTCATTTTAAATCTGAATTATGTATCTCGAATTCAAATATAATAATTTTTTTTAGCATCGCGTCCTAATACCTATTCATACTATACACCTATGTACTAAATACACATGTTTGGGGTTATTAAGGTTGAATTTAGAGGAAGTGTACCCGCATTTATGTGCAGGAAAAGTGGAAAACGACCCTCAGTAAAACCGACCGAAATCAACCCCCCGACTTCCCCCCCCCACACCCCACCCCCCCCCCCACCCCCCCCCCCCCCCCCCCNAAAAGTGGAAAACGCCCCTCAGTAAAACCCCCCGAAATCAACCCCCCGACGTCCCCCCCCCCCCTCCGCTCTTCTTCATCAACCTTGTCTATTGCCGGAATAGCACCTTAGACCATGTGGCCACCAAAGTGGGTGATTCTGAAATTAACCTTTCAGAAACTGTGAATTTAGTGCACCTTATTTGTTTTAATTAATTGTTCAAGAACCAATGGTTGTACTAAAACTAAATACACTTGTTGGCATCCGTCTTGAGGAAACGTCACAACTTTTTGTGAGAGAGTATGTCCCAAAACTTGGGAATCACTGGCTTAGTGGAAGTGTAGATTGTAGATTTAAGCATTCTATGACTACTAAAACTCCATGGGGCAAATGAGGTTCTTACGAAATACTTCCAAACTATTGACTTGTTGGCCAACACGTCACCATAAATATATTACAGAATAAAAACGTGATGTGATCATTTACAGAACCTAGACGTGAAAAGAGCAGAGCAGTGGATTATTCTCTTCATTTTACTAACTAAAGACAAATAATAACTAATTAGTACCCCAAGATTGCAAATTTTCCTAGTACTAATAGTCAGCAAAAACATTTCCTAAAACCAACCAAATTAAATTTCCCTGAATCAATTCGAAGTTTTTATTTCTTTCTATTCGATCTTTTTGAAATCACTATAAAAAAAAATCAATACGGGAATCAAATCGAGGCCTTTGAATCAATCCAAAAAATTGATCAACCAAGAGCAAAAAATCGATTTTCGAAAAGATTGATCCAAGATCAAACATCAAACATCCCTAGATTAGTTATTTTATTGCATCAAAAAGATAATATTAATTTGCAATACATCCACAGTAGCTTAGTTACAAATAATTTGTTTGTTGCCAAACGCAAATAAAATCCTTTTTTGTGGACGCATGAAGCTGTAAACTAAGCTTTTATTACTTACACCTAAACGTTATAACACCATTGACATATTTTTATGAGTATTCATTCAAATAACTGAGGTATCAAGATTAATATTTAAGAATCTGCATGTATAAAACAATAATATTAATATCTCTTATTTTGATTTTGACAATTAAAGTGTGTCGGCGATGCCGTCTTATTTATTCTTAATTAGTATGCACCCACACACCTGACTGCCACAGCCTATTCTCAAAGACAACTTTCAATGGCTAACAGTTATGTGCAAATGATTAATAAATAACTAATTTCTTTTTTTATAAAGAAATATTTTAGGCAGCATGACCCTAGTAAACACTGAGCCTATAAACCTTCAATGTTTCTTAAACTCCCCAGGTATCATTTACCACTCATCATCATATATATTCTCGCTAGATACAGCTTAAACAGATTTTATTATTAGATAGGAATGCTTTCTGAGCCAATAGGATAAATATAAAGACAAAACTCTAATCATGTTTTTTTTATAGTAAATATAATAAATATTTTGAAATCAAAAACAATTCCATATTACAAAGTAAAAAGTTTAGAAAATAAGTTGATGCGCATAAATAAAAAACTAAGTGCAAATAACAATGACTTCAGTTCCTATCTGATTGAGAAAAACCGGCAGGGCGTTGTTTCATAGCTAATTGTGCTGTGACATGAACCAAATCATAATAATCTAATATCCTTCTCACAAAAATTATCTGAGTCAAATAAATGAAAGGCATGGAGCCATTACGTAAATGTACGTTATCGCCAGCTGACAGTGAAAGCAAGAAAATAAAATGCCATTAATGACTAACGCTAGGTTCAAAAAAGTCAAGTGAGCCTTTCTCTAAATTCCTGTAAATAATAAGTTTATACCCTTAGGAAATAAATTTTAGTCTTTTCATTGGTGTTAACATTACGACAGAGATCCAATTACTTTACGAACAATGTCATTCTATAAAAGACAAAATATAAAATCATGGCCCGTTTCACGCAACGTGAAGACACCTTAACCCCTAACACGTCCTAAACGCACGCGTCCAAAGGTTTTTAAATAGGATACAACTATATAGTACCACCAGACCGAGCCTTTGGTGAGAATAACAGATCTACTATGTGTAAAACCAAAACAATTGAAGTTAATTAGCTGTCCCCTAATTAACGCTAATAAACCCTGGATAAAAACCAACCATAGTTTATCCTTACAAACAAGGCAAATAATGACTACCCTCAAACACTATCCCCATTCGAAGCTACTCTTTCTCCAAGCCCACCATCCTAGAAACAATTAATTATCTGGTTAACTATCTAGAAAAAAATACTTGAAATAGTGGCCCAGGGCACACACAAAATGACTTAGATGTTCTGAACGTTAAGAACCTCCCAAAACAAGCAGTATATAATTTCAATTGCCTAACGAGAATATTGAAAAGATTTATGTGTTACAAGTTAGCTAAAATCGAAACGTGAATTTGCTTACATGACTAGCTGTCCACCTTGAACGAGATTTGCCCTTCGAGAGTGCCGCTTAACGTTTTATCGGGTGTTTTATTAACATGGGGGGGGGAGGGGGTTGTTGTAGACTAGTTGACATCAGGAGAAGGGGCAGATTCATGTGGTACCATGTCCTAGTTCAACCAATCAACGTCCTCTTGTTCCCTGAGAAGTTGCATATCCGTCAACCTCCCCTGGAGAGCACTTCACTGGCGGAGTGGGGGGAAGGAGAATCAATGTCCATTCCCTCTCTCTTTCGATTTTTTTATTATTATTTTTTTTTGCCAGGAGTTTCACCGAGGCCTATTCAATGTGATGATACTCGCGTTATCTCGGGAGGGGAAGACGTGTTATATATTGTATCATTTCACACGGTACAAGTAAATCAACTTTTCTCGTACTAATAGCACTTGTGTTTTTCTTTTTTCTCAGGCCGAAGTTGAAGAGAAGAACCAGGGGGCTCAAGACAATCACCAACACTACCAACAGCTGGTCAACTTGGACAACACAGATCTGGTGCCTAATGTAGAACCATTTGACTGTCCTGTTTGCCTGGTTCCTTACGAGGGGAGGGAAGGTGTCGTTTTGAGAGATTGCCTACACACTTTTTGCAGGTGATATAGGCTTGATGTATTGTTTTATTTTATTTATTTAGTATCGCGTTTTACTACTCGTTCGGGTTATAAATATGCTTATGTACTAATTACGCTAATGTGTTAGGAATTGGGAAGGTTGAATTGAGGGGAAATGAATCCACATTTGCGCAGAGGTAAAGTGGAAAACAATTTAAGGAAAACCGCCCCCCAGTTCACCCGACCGAGATTCGAACCTCGATCTCCCCCTCCTCGGCAGTCTAGCTCAACACGAAACAGGCCCGTTAGCTAACCACGCCACCTAGGCGGGCTGGTGTATTGTTACTTACCTTCCTCTGTATTTATACATACGCTCGACATGACCGACTTGATCGGTCCTGGAACTCGGATAAAATTCTTGGAATCACTTAGGCCTTGAATCTCTATCCTCTTTTCAATGTTTAATAATTTTGAATCAAACATGAAAGATTCCCAAAGCCAAATCAAATTTTGAATAATTAAAAATAAAGTTTCATACTAAACAAAGTATTGTGTATATTTATATAACTTTAGACACTATATATTAGATATATTTGTTAATATAATTACTGGCAAAGCGTTGTACAAGTCAAAGTTGAGTTTTTGAGGGTTTTTTTCCCCTCCAAGCAAAATCAAAGTTGACAAATTCTTGGTACATATTCCAAGTTTTATAATCTTTCCACATTCTTACTAATAAAGTATTGTTAGCATTGATTAATACAATATTCGGCAGTGCTGTGATGTAAATCCTTATTGTTCTAATCTCTAGGATGTGCCTGGCCAATACAGTCGCATTCAATGAAGAAGCAGAAGTTAAGTGCCCTTACAGAGATGCAGATTATGCCTGTGACAGTGTTCTTCAGGAGAGAGAAATAAAAGCTGTAAGTGGTTTCCTATTGCTGAATCATGTTCGCCTAGTAACAAAAAAAAATTGGCTTGCTTAGTTTTTAACATATAATATTACTTCATCATCAACTATTCCCATCCCGTGGGCCGAGTCAGTTTTGTGAAATGCCTGCATCTTCCTCTATCCATACACCATTCTTCCTCCTTTAATAGCTTTCGTTCTTCTCCTTTTACTTGCACATTTTTCTGTTATCTTTATCTGCTCTTCCCATCTCTTCCTTAGCCTCCCTTGTGGTCTTTATTTACACACACGCATGCACATGCACACACAAAATATTAATAATAATCGGGGTGTGCGAAGCCAGTTTTTTCAGTTCGAAGCGAAGTCGAAGCGAATATTTGAGAATATTCTCGAAGTCGAATCGAAGGTCGAATAAAATTTAAACAACTAATAATAGCTCTGAAAACAAATTATTTTTCAAAAAAAAACTTGGGTATTTTTAGCCTTAATATATTTATATTTTGTTCAAATGCTATTAAATTGATACATTTTATCTAACTTTAATAAAACATTATAATTAAGCCTAATTGTGTAATAATACACAATAAGACATTTACCCTTTAAAAAAATATGTAGACCTACTAAAAAAACATTTACTTGGGCACGTAAATAAACAATTATAATTTACTAAACAATATAGGTATAGACTATATTAGGTTAAATCATATGCTAAGAAAATATTTACACAGGTCAGTGACATGCAATGATATTATCCTACATTTGATTTGCAATTAAACTTCTAAAAATATTCACTTCAGGGCAGGTTATGTTATAACTTATTTTTTTAAAAAGAACGCATATTAGGATAAATTATATCAAAATCAAACCGCTTTTATAAGTTAAAATAAAAACAAACATTATAAGAAAATATTTACACAGGCAGTTAGTTAGTGTCACTTTTTCTTCAAGTTATTTTGAAGGAATGTTAATTCCTCGACATGAATAGGAGTCAACGATTCTCGTCTGGCAGTTACAATGTTTCCTGAACTAGAAAAGACCCTTTCACTACACACACTTGTAGCAGGTATTCCCAGGTATTTGAGGGCTACCTTGGAGACATTAGGGTATTTTCGACAACCCTCTTCCCTCCACCAGATATAGGGGTTTGTTGATCTAGGCACTCGTGGTTCATTTAGGTATTCCTTCACTTCACTATTGTTGTCTATTGCCGGTTGGGTGGTATTTGGTATGGAATCAAAACTTGACCATAGTCCAGAACTAGAAGAGGAGCACGAGGGTTGTTCGTCTCTTACGTTAGGCTCTAAAGATGACTTGTCACTCAACTTCTTAACTTCAATTGCTAGCGTGTTTACTGCCACCATATCATCAATCAAGACACCTCTAAATCTTGGGTCGCATAGCATGGATGGGCAGAAAATAGGATCTGAATCGTAGAAACTAAAGCGAGATTTCAAAGCCTTATCTAAACTTCTTGCGAACATTACACCATCCTTCTTGCTGGTGATAAAAACATTTAGATGGGATTTGAGGCAATGAAGGATGGGTATAACCATTGAAGAGGTTGGATAACTGTCCCCACTGATCTCCTTGGTGGCGTCAGCTAGTGGCCCAAGAACCTCTACAATGCCTGCCGCTTGCTTCCATTCAACTGCGGTCAGGACCTCGATGTTATTTTCTGAATTGGCAAGTTCAGCTCCAACAGCTTTCCTAACAGCATGTAGTCGAGAAAGCATGTTATACTCGCTGGACCACCTTGTATCCACAAACTGAATCAACTCGAGTACTGGTAGTCCCATCTCTTCCATTACAGAATGTAATCTTTTTCTTGCGGATGGACTACGACTATAATGACCCACAATTGCTTTTGCTTTTGTCAAAAGCGTACAAACCCCAGGACATTCTGCTTTGGCATCATGGATAGCTAATTGTAGGGAATGGGCAAAACATGGAATAGAAATAAACAGGGAATTAACTGCAGAACGAAAATTTGGAGCATTATCGCTGACACAATATATTGGAAGTGTATCTTCATTTAAAGCAATGCCCCATTCACATATAGCCTCTTGCAGTGTAGCTCTGATGTTCACAGCTGTGTGTGATTCATTAAGTAGTACAGTGTTCATTGTAAATGACTTGTACTCAAAGTTTGGTTTTAAATAATGACACGTCAGACTTATGTAACTGTCATGTGCACGTGATGTCCATCCATCTGAGGTAAGCGACAAAGCAAAAAGTTGGGGTAAATCATTAATAAGTTGACATTTTAAATCTTGTTTTGTCTCATCATATAGTGCTGGCACATAGTTTCGTGAAAATGTAGTGCGGCAAGGAACTTTGTAGTTTGGCACTACATGTTTCATTAAGTTGATGAAGCCTTCTTCCTCCACAAACTCGTATGGCAAAAGACTCATTGCCAACATTTTTGCAATCTGCTTTGTAATTTTGTGTGCTACTGGGTTGGTAGGCTGCATGATCAAACCTTTCTGAAAGGCACCTTGAATTGTTGACTGAACTAGTGTGTCTTTTTTAGGAGCTGTGGTAGAATCAATTTTATTGCCTTTTGCTCTTTTAAATTCATTGAAATGAGATGGATGCGTCTCTAGATGGTTTGAAAGTGTTTTTGTTGTGCCTGCAATAGAGGATTTTAAAAATTAAAAATCTGAAATCAAGAATCTAAGTTATATTTTAATCCAATAGTAAAAATATTAGGGTTGAATGCATTAAAATGATTATTTAGTCCTAGCATTGAAGCAAATTTAAACTTGAGAAATTAAAGAAGTAATTTGTAAAATCCAATATTACTGTTCAATCTAACACATTAAAATAAAATGTAAATAAACTGCAACACATGCGCTAAATAAGTTATCGTAGTTATTTTTATTTAAATTTAAAAAAAAAGGTAAATCTTTTGGTATTACGAGAAAAATATACATTGTTTTAAAAAGGAACACGTCTTTTATAGCAATTAAGTCACCTGTTGGCGTCTTGTATTTTTTCAGGCATATATTACACTGGGCAGTTTTCTTATCAGAAGCTCTCGTGAAAAATCCCCATATTTCACTTTTATTTTTCTTTGTTTCGGACATTTTCGTAGGCCTAGCCAAAACTATTAAGAAGTTAATAAAAAACAAAGTATAGCAGCAGAGAATTAAACATGAATTATGAAACTGTTTAGTAAATACGTTTTTTGTCAATATAGTTTCAAAGTCAAATGTAACCAACATAAAGTCATCGAATTTTCCATTCAAGTTTTTAGGTTAATATAAATAAATTATTTAATATTTAATTTAAAAAAGTATAATTTAAAATTGAAACAAAATTTATTCAGTAAAGGGTAAATATGTTTACTTTTATTCTGTCTCAAAATTATTTTTTCGACTTTTTATCAAGTTTTTAATTTATCTCTCGGCGCATGCGTCGTAACATTTTCTGTCGAGTTGAGCAAATACACGTGAAGTTCATTTCATTTCAGATTATTGAAAAAAATTATGCAAAATTCAAAACAAAAATATGATTTTAAAATTATATATTGTTTTAAAATATATATATATATTTTTTTTAATCTTTATCACGTGAATTTAGGACATGTGGGGGTGAAGATAGCTGAACGTATTTAATTTGTGAATCAAGCAGGCCGTGTGGCATTGAATATAATCGATTATTGAACTTGTTTAACTATCGATAGTTATTCAATATTTCATCAAAACACACTATTTAAAATTTACAAGTTATTTACCAAGCGAGAATAAGAAAAAAATACTTACCGAAACATTATTTTTTTTAACAAAAATAGTGTGTTCAGCATTTATTAAAAGTGGTCACTAATCTCAGAAGAAATATTGAGGGAAAATAATTATGTCAAGAGTCACAATCAACTAGTCGTTTTATAACCATGTCCTTTTGTGTCAATACATAGATATTCAAAAATATCGAACTAATCGATATTTAACCTATAAATCGACAGGGCCCAACTTTGAACTTTCGAAAGGTAAACAAATGAAAATAATTTGTATTAGAAGCTTGCGCCCTATATATATTAATAATCATTCTATAATTCAAAGTTTGTATTTGAATTAAATTGTGAATTGTGTGTGGTAAACATGAATATAATTTATTAGAATAACAGCTCAGAATGGTAAAAATTGAAAATACTTATATTTTTTTACCGAAGCTTCGAATTTTTCGAAGTAAATTTTGTTTGCCGAAGTCGAAGTCGAAGCTAATTAATATTCGCTTCGACTTCGAAATTTTCGAAGCTTCGCACACCCCTAAATAATAACATTAAAAAATTATTTATTGCTAAATATTGCTGTTTCATTTAAATGACAGAAATTTTATTTATAGGAATTTAAGTTCTAATAATCAAGGTATCAAAAATACTGATTCTCGATTCTTTCATTTTAACTAAGAATCAAAGATATTGAAAAATCAAACTAAACATCCTTATCTTATATGCTTATAAACCACTACAATTTTACTTCCTTTATATCGTCCAATAAATATTAATATTTTATGTTGATCTGCCTTTATCTATATATACATATATAAATGTTACACATATTTTCCTCCAAACTATAAAATATTATTTTATGTAAAGGATGTTAAATAAAATAATGGGTTTTCTTTATACGCTTGATAAGTTTTTTATACGCTTGTAGCTACAACTTGATTCTTCATATGTCTTTTAGAATAAATTTGCTTCTCACCTATAATAACAACTTATATTTTTAATTACTTGTTAAACACAAGGTTATTAAGATATAAATAACAAGTCAGAGGGACTGCATTAGTTTACTTTCCTCAGATTGTATAGTAAGTTGGCTGAGTAATCTTACGGAAATTATAAGTCAAAAGAGTGTTCTTCATTGTAAAATAATTGAAACTATAAAAACTATACATATTGTAATAATATTTTAAATATACTTGGCTAAAACGAGGCTAGACCATACAGAAAATTTTCCACTTTAAAGTGCATTTCTTTCTAGCTGGTAGCCCCCGCAGTGTACGAACAGCATCTAGCCAAATCCGTGGCTCAAGCGGAAAACAAGATAGGAAACACATTCCACTGCAAGACGGCTGACTGCAAGGGGTGGTGCATTTTTGAAGACAATGTCAACGAGTTCAGATGTCCTGTTTGCAGGAGATTCAACTGTCTAACGTGTCAGGTAAAATATGTCATAATATCTGGTTTTGGTCCGTTGGATGGGTCTTTCTTTCTTTGAATTTGTCTCCTCAGTCCCATATTCCAATAGCTCTTTTGGTGGATATTCTCTCGATGTACTTTTCTTCTTCACATGCCCATTTCTTATTTCATATTTTCATTTAATCCCTCTCAAGGATATTTGCTGTTACTCTTTTGTGGAGGGTGTGTATATATATATAGAAAGAGAGAGAGAAAGAGAGAGAGAGCGAGAGAGAGAGAGAGAGAAAGGCCATGATTGCCATGGCTTCCCACCTCTAAAAATTTATGAAAGAACAATGCTAAGCATGGCCAAAGTACAAGTAAAGTAGAAGATGCATGGATTTGCTTGCTAGGACGATCGAGCGTTTCAATTACAAGAAATTACACAATAAAGTTAGTCGCAGAAAAGTCACGCAGAAGTCTGGTCCTGAGCAGGCTTCTGCTCTGCTTAGATCATACTTAGATGATACTTCCTCAAGATAGCGTGACACATATGGACTATTGAAACAGCACATATTTTAATATTGCTGTGTTTTCGCGACAGAATATGGCAGGCGTAGCTTATCTAGATTTTGGTCAGCCAACTACTCATTTAATATACATTGGTATAGTATAACATATCCAAATGAAAAGGCCTATGAAACACATGATGGTCAAACCACACTAACCTTTTGAAAATTATAGTTGGATTAAAAAATATTCCTTGTTATTTCTTCCCACATTTTTTTGCTTTGCTCAGATATCATAATCACAACTTCAGTTTTTAATTTTTATATTTATTACACTTGAGTGCAGAATCCGTGAAGTGATCTGCAGAAAAAAAGTTCCCTACCTCTGGTCCAACCCATCTTTTCAGGATGGGTATCTTACTTCTTACTTTTTTTTACAAGGTTCATATATGATATAATATTTAATAAATTAAAAACTTATTTGTAAGCATATGGCCTAAATTGAGAGGCACGCTTGTTTAATATTGTTGTGCTCTGAATTGTGAATGCCAAAACAAGTATTGCAAGGTGTTGTGATTAGCTTGTAAACAAATAGAACCTATGCGCTGACAACCTAAACAGAGTGTCAGCGTTACTCACGATAAACCAGGCCAGAAGCCAGTTTAAATAGTAGTGTATCCCAGCTAACAGGGCTGACTAATCACCATCGGGTCTAGGGGTCACACTGCCCCGTTTTGGGGGCTGCACACGTTAGGATGCCGGCTCATCCGTACTTGTATTAGAGGGCTACCGCCTGAGTCCAGGGTACCGGGGTTCGTAGACGGTGTAGGATCACCTAAATATCAGTCAGGTCATTGGTTATTCCTTGTAATACTTTGTTCTGCCATTAGCTTCCAAATAGTCTTTTAAGTTCTTTCATATTTTTTTAAATATTTCACATCAACATCACATTTGTAATAGACATAGTAGTACAAATAAAAGCCCCAAAACCCCAAGCCTTACGTAAATTATGAACCCACACAATCAGAATCCAATCTCTTCCCCCATCCTCAGCTGCAACCCATCCTGACAAAAATACGCCCACATCTGAAAGTTAGGGAGGTGGTGGTGACATATTCATACTTTTATTGATGTTAGCTGTTTTGTGTATCTTAGGCCATCCATGAAGGATTGAACTGCAGGCAGTATCAAGAACAGGTCAAGCAGGAATCTGAGACAAATGCAGATGCTCGCAGGACTAAGGAAATGTTGGAGGCGAGTATCTATACATATAATATCTATAATCATAATCACTCAGAATCAAATAGCCGAATCTATTATTTGTGCTTTTAGAGAGGAATACTCCATCTAGATATCATATTCTGAAAATTGAAAAATGACACCTGGACATGGAAATCGAACCCGGGACTTTCGACTTAGTACGTCGATGCCACTGAGCTATCCAGGAGTCATCTCGTGCCCAGGGTCATTCTCCACTCATATTTTAAGGCAGAGTTTATGATGGACGTGCGGAAATCGTCTGCTTTATTCACGAGCTATCAGATAACGCAGCCATCTTCGACTCGGTAGTTGGCTTATTACTGCCACTTTGTACAATTATAATAATTCTCTATTCCATAATGTAAGATTCGTAACCACCCTGTTTCATATCGACTGTTCCCTTTCTTCTCTCTAACCTTTCCTCTAACACGGTAGATTAGTTTGGTAGTAATATCTAGTTTGAACTATCGGTAAGCTGTATCGTCATCTAACCTTGTCCTACAGGAGATGGTAGATCGAGGGGAAGCGATGGCGTGTCCCACATGTCAGGTAGTCCTCATGAAAAAATGGGGCTGTGACTGGCTACGGTGTTCTATGTGCAAGACAGAGATCTGTTGGGTGACCCGCGGACCTCGCTGGGGGCCAGGCGTGAGTTTTTTTTTAATCTTGTTTAGCAATGATGAGGTGCAGGG
>CABFWB010000045.1:11332-38968 GCA_902151455.1 Timema bartmani
TTCTTTTCGGAAACGGTTTGTTCAAGAATAGAAGCATGTTGATTAATTTATACTTTTTATATACACACCTCCTCTATAGTTTTAACACTGATAAAAAATCGATAAAATTTAAATTTTTAAATAGATAACTGCCGGCTTCATAACAAAAAAAAATGTAACAATTAATAAACATCGATACATTATCTTAAAAGGGGGTGTTGAAAATATTAACATAAAAATTTCACTCGTTCTCGAGAAAACTGATATTTCCAAATGTATGATTTTTCCGCAAGACTTGTCCGGTAGCTAGCGCCATTTACGTTTTCTGTGTTACTGTTGGCGCGGAAGGATACTTTGGTCGGTTGTGAAGCCACGCCACGCCTTTAACCCTCCCACCCATAATCGACAGGGCCAAGGGCCTTAAGGAAATTCACTGACATTTGCACGAAAAGGGGATGAGAAACCATGAATTACCTAGGTACATCAATCTAGGTTCAAACCCAGGCCATTAAATTATCCATAGATCTGACCTCACGGGTACAGTTACTTAACAAACATTTCAGAGAATCCTCCTCGCTTATTTTCAATCAAATTCACACAGGAAAGGCAAATATATTCTATCGATGATTGTGAAACTTTATTACGTACATTCAGCATCTTGTAAAACTTTCCACAAAATTTGGCTCATGAAAACCATCTGTTTTCTGTGCAGATCTTTTCTAAACCTTACTAAATTAATTAAATGTTACGAACAAAATAACGCAATGGTAATTGAACTATTAAGTATTTTATGTATAAACAGGTTTTGTGTGAATCTATGAAAATTGCTATCGTTGTAAGGCGAGTGTATTTATATAGGTCATTGTGCTGCTGGTTAATTTTCTGGCTTTTTTTTTATAAGCTATGCTAGAATCTAATTATGTCGTTAATAATTCTAAACAAACAAAATTTCTGTAACAGTATAATTTTCTGTGGTAACCTACATTCTTTAAAAGGCTCCAAATCACAAAATACCTAACTTAAAATGGATAGAATATCGACTTATAATAATATGTTTACCAGATATTTCATAATCGACATCGAGCTAGAACGTAAAACCTATCATTTCGACGTGAATTTAATAGCCATAATTTTGTTAACGGGTCCCTTTTTTTATCGATGAAATTTTGTTTCAACTTTATAGCGATGACTTAATTAAAATTGTATTCGGTAGTTCAATTTGTTCTATTTAATTAGCCTGTGAATCCGGAGTCATCTAATTATAAGCGGTTTGGAAATAAATATCAAATATAAGCACCGGTTATTGTATTATATATGAATGGACTTGAGGGTATTTACATTTAAATAGTTTGCTGCTCTCGGAACACAAATGAACTAAGTTATTAACAAGTAGTTCACAGCCTGTAACATCAAATATACCGTATACTGGCTGTATGGACAATATCTTTTTGTAGACTGACCTCCCTTTTCTTGTTTCCGGGGTGTAACAGTTGGGTTACAGGACCCCTTGTACCAAAGGTTCATAGCTTAGTTGCCCCACGATCACTGACCAGGAGGATTGTCGTCATAGCTTAGTTGGGTTACGATCACTGGCCAGTAGGATTGTCGTCATAGCTTAGTTGGGTTACGATCACTGGCCAGTAGGATTGTCGTCATAGCTTAGTTGGGCTACGATCACTGGCCAGGAGGATTGTCGTCATAGCTTAGTTGGGTTACGATCACTGACCAGGAGGATTGTCGTCATAGCTTAGTTGGGTTACGATCACTGACCAGTAGGATTGTCGTCATAGCTTAGTTGGGCTACGATCACTGGCCAGGAGGATTGTCGTCATAGCTTAGTTGGGCTACGATCACTAACCAGGAGGATTGTCGTCATAGCTTAGCTGGGCTACGATCACTGACCAGTAGGATTGTCGTCATAGCTTAGCTGGGCTACGATCACTGACCAGGAGGATTATCACCATAACTTAGTTTGGCCAAGATCACTGGCCAGTAGGATTATAACAGATAGTAGACTTGCGGGTAGATATGAAATCGGCCCCAACCAATATTTTTGTCTTATATTAGGTTAGGCTTGTTTAGGATATGTTAGGTTAGGTTAGGCTAGGCTAGATTATTTTAGCATTTTGTTGTGTCTTACTATCCATCACTTGCTGTTTTTCGCTCAGCTTGGGAAAACATTTACAACCATCCTACATAGAGCGTCATAACAGCCGGGACTGAGTTAGTACACCAGTACACCTTGTTACCATCCCCAAGAAGGAACTCGTGGCCCAACTGTAATATGCCCCTCGTTTCATAATTACCTCTTAAAAAAAGTTGAATTTGATTTTAATTTAAAATTTTGACCCATAAGCAAAGTACTGTTTCCCCCCCTATACCACCACATCTTACTAACCGTTTGAGCTATACCTTTTTAAATTACGGTGATAAGATAGGTATGAGAAAGATAGTAATTAGATTAAATGTTCCCGCATTGGCGTGTAGAGAGTGTGAGAAAGTATGAATTCATTTAGGAAAAACATCCTCAGTACACACGTACAGGCTTCGAACCCCAACCTCTCTATCACCAGCAAACAGTTTAAGTATGATTTTAATAACTCTTGGACACGGATAATCGATTTACAATTAGATATATATGTTACAAAATATTTCAGGTTGTGTTAAAATACTCTAGTAGGCTTAAATTATGTTTGAATTCATTCACATATACAAATTGTTGCAAGAATAGGGTGTTTAATGTTATGTGCTGTTTTAGGTTAAGTCTGTTTGTAATTCGAGTGGAGAGTGGAAAAAAGCCATGGTTTGGAAAGTGCACGTTAAATCACTTTGTATTATTTCTAAAACAGGCCTAGTGGTATTCTATAAGTGCTAATTTGTATACTATTTTGAGGATAAATTCAAATAGGCCTACTGTAGTGTTTTTTTTTCAAATTGAAGATAGTTCAATATTTATTTGGTTGATTGGTTTGAAGAAGAACTATTGTCTTACTACCCGACTCGGTGGCGTAGTTGGCTAATGCGCTAGTCATGTTGAACTCGACCGACGAGGACGGGGAGATCGAGGTTCGAATCTCGGTCGGGTGAACTGGGGACGGTTTTTCCTAAATGGTTTTCCATTCTCCCTCCACGCAAATGCGGGTTCACTTCCTATAAATTTAACCTTCTCAATTCCTAATCCATTAGCTTAATTAGTACTTAAGCGTATAACCCAAACGGGTAGTAATACGTGGTGCTAAATATTATTATAGTTTTACTGTGAATTCACACGTTCACCGAAAAACAAGCGCAGAACAGAAACGTAGTCACGTGACGTGCTCCAAGCCAATCCCAAGATTTCCACTTAATCGGCGTGAGCTGTTACGCTAAAGTTTAACTCGTCTCTACTTCGTCCGCTCTGCCCGAGATGTTCGGCACAGGATAGCCAATCAAATCTCAAAACCAGCCATCTCAAATCAGTGCGCATGCGCATTTGACAACGCATGCGCTCTCCAGCCAGAAGCAAGCAGACAGCTTCGTTGGCCTTTGCGAGGAGATTTGAAATAGCCCGTTAATGTAAAGCGTGCGTATCAATGTATTGTATTGTGTTAAGACAAAGCACTTTAATTTGAAAACATACATCGGGACAACTGACCTATCTAAAATATAGTTTAGCCACTAGAAAATAATAATAATATTTAGCACCGCGTCTTACTACCCGTTCGGGTTATACGCTTAAGTACTAATTACGCTAATGGATTAGCAATTGGGATGGTTGAATTTAGAGGAAGTAAACCCGCATTTGCGTGGAGGGAGAGTGGAAAATCATTTAGGAAAAACCACCCCCAGTTCACCCGACCGAGATTCGAACCTCGATCTCCCCGTCCTCGGTGGTCGAGCTCAACACGACTAGCGCGTTAGGCAACTACGCCACCGAGGCGGGTCACTGGAAAATAAAATATGTTGATAATCAGCTGTTTTAAGTTAAGTTTGCAATGCATCATGGTTCATGGGTCAACACACAGCGTGTGAATCGCCGCGCCAATGAGGCAGATTCTGCTTTCTATTTTCTGCGGACGTGTGCAAGCTTTAGAGTTGATCCCTTGTTGCAGAGATACGATTAAAGTATTTTCTAGGTCACCGAACCAGATCTCCTCTGTGTAGACTATGTCGTGTTATATTCTCGTTACCCGATAAATGTGTTTTTACTGGTTGGTAACACCGGTGAACATGTTCGGCACATTTATTTATCATCCATCCATCCATGTTTTTTTCTTCCGGTACTTAACGTTGCACGATTATGGGAACAAACCCCTCCCACCCATCTACCTCTATTAATTAATTAAATGGATGGGCACACAAAATGATAATATATTTCATTGGTATGTGTCATGATAAATTACTGGGCTAAGGACCTCGGGTTCGAATCTTGGCAAGGGCCGAACAATTTATCATTGATGTAATTGGAGTTTCCATCAATCAGAGTGATCATTTGACGGCCGGGGGGAACTGGATGCTGTGTCTGTTCTATGGTCTAGTTAGTTTGAAAGTGGTGGGCTGATACATTTAGTTAAGAAAACCCACGTAGAATACCCCCAATAGAAAGATTTGTTTATACATCTATATTTCTTTTTTAAAGGACTTAAAATAGTAACAGTGCGTGGACTTGTAATTAGGCTTCCCTACCCACTCGGCCACTGGAACGGGCTGGAGTATTAGTTCCGTTGACGGGCAATCGATCACCCGTACCACCAACATACGGCCCTTACGGAGAACAATGCCAGGATGAAGGTCACAGTTAGATCAGCTGTTCTAGTGCAGGGGGCGCGACCCCTGGGTTGGGGCGATACCCCTCCTCGAACGAGTTCAGGACAATTAGGTAACATACATATGCCTATATAGCCTATACTGTTAGTGACCTATATATGCTGACCGCAAATAAAATCCGACAATCTTTTGAAATTTTTTTTCCTCTGGTGAGGATTCGTTCCTAAGCAGAACCCTTAAAATATATTATTAATTGTGTATAGGTTCAGGTAAATGTCTAAAGTGTGCCATTAAATAAGTGTAAAAAAAAAGGGTTTAAATTTAGTTTAACGACAGCTCTACGTGGTAGGCCCTAATTGAATTCCAAATTTTGACTTTCCGGATTAACACCAATTAAGGTTTTGGAATAGTTGAGCAGAAATTCATAAACGCCAGAAACCAGATGCGTGTATAAAGTTACTGGGAGTATCTGTCCGTCACTAGGGGAACCAACAGGAGAAGAGGAAAATACAAATTACAATACAATTTGTGACTCCCCTATTAGAGTACATCATCCGATATCTATTATACTCTCCTATACCAGCTACAGTAGCCCCATGGCTTCTTTGGTGCTGACTGACAGCTCACAGCTGACAGCTGACCGTTTTGAAAAGCTACCGGACCAAATTATGTATCCCTACGCCGAACCATATGATCTGCAAAAAACATGTGTTTAGCAGCTGTCACTTCTGACAGTCAAAATTTAGGTATATACCTAAATGTTGACTGTCAGAAGTCAGCTGTGAACTGTCAGTCAGCACCAAAGAAGCCATGGGGCTACTGTACCTTTTGTCTCCCAGGCATTTAGGTCTTAATGATCAACCGAAATAAATTGATTTTTTTTTACTTTTCAGAGTGGAAAATGTCAAATTTTAAACAATATTTACAAGTCTCTATAGATGCATAGGGTCATAGAAAGTAGTTTTGTGTTAGTTACAGTAATGACCAAAATTGTGTACTGTTAAAGGTTTTGTAAATATTTAACCTAAGCGCAACATCTGATTGGCAATATCTCAGCTACTTAGGCATCCCCCTTAAAAAGGTTTTGGATCTGGATGTTTCCCCCTCCCTTATTCTTGAGTGTGTTCTATCAAAGCTTCTGGTAGGCAGACCAACAAAGCGACGTCTGGGAACGTAGACCAGACCACAGGAGCCAAAGATACATACGTCTTCTCTTGATCAAAGGTGTGAAGAGTTACTTATATTAGTTCACTGATAATAAAAAAAAACACTTCCTATATATGGTTGGCGCCACACGTACAGTGCCACGAATTACACCACATCTTTTTTTTTATTATGATTGAATTTTCGTCGTAATCTTACACAACCTTTTAATGACTAATGTGTAATACTAGTTTCTTCAGATAGTATTTACTCACACGTATATTCCCATTAAATTGAGATGTTGCCGAGGAATACAGTATAATTAAGATTGGAACACATTTTTTCGAAAGTTAAAAAATTTACTTTATAACAATTATCATGTTTTTTTTTAATATGTCAAGTTACATGATTTGATAGATCTTTGATAGATCATATCAAAACCTATAAAATAACATTAATAATATTGTAAAATAATATCACTTTTGACAGCAATTAAATGGTTTGTATTTTCTATAAGTTTCTTCCTATCAGAGTCACATACTTTCATAGTACGTTTGAAATGTCAAACAGAGTATTCGTAAGGGAGGTAAAAATCTATGCAAGTTTGGGAAATGGTATGACATATTTCTCCAAGCTCGATCTAACGATCTACATTTAAAATAATGCTCGACATTTAATTAAATTGGATTCGGAGTTGGTCATCTTTTCATAAAGATGTATTTACACCCGTAAGACATGTGTATTGACAATAAAATTGTTACAATGGTCAAACAACGTTTTATAAAATAAGACTTTGTTCCGTTATCCGGTATTTTATTGGTCACCCCTTATCTAATATTTCAATTAAATGGTAATAAGTATTCGGGGACGTCAGAACTTGAATCCCGGCTAGGTATACTTGAGGTGTCTGAAAACAAATCATAAATTGGGTTTTTATACCTCCTATACACAAATGTGGGTACATTTCCTCTACATTTTACAATAATCATTTCCATCCTATTGTTGTAAATACTGTATGTGGTGTAATATTTTTGCTTAGCTATCCTGTTATAATGACATAATATTTACTTTTGCTTTCCGATAAATTTCTTTGAGAATTTCTTTTCTTTGCTAGCAATGGTATTTGCGTTTTTTTAAATAGCAATTACAATTATCGTGTAACCAGAATACATGCTCAGGTAAACTAATTTATGAGCTATTAGATCACTGGAAGTAGTTTGGACAGCCCTGCTTGTTTTTTTACCCCCCCTCCCGAATTACTCCGTCAGGCTACGCCACTGTTATTCGAGATAAGACACCCCCTGAGTAGCCACGATAAGACAGCAATTTGATAACGGGCTCACTTTGTAATCGCACCTCTGAACTGTTGTCAGTCATAATACTACAAACTGTAGAGCAGTAGGTTCACTTTAAGAGCGTGTGCATCACATGCCAATCAACTGTGTGATACAGTCGTCTAGAAATCGTAAATTTACACCAACACTACTGCACGTGGTTAATTTCTGATTAAACATTCATGGAGATAAAGAGTTAATAGAAGTTCCTAATACTGAACATTGTTGAAATATTAAATGATATTTGGATAAAAATTGCATTGAAAAGGTCGTTTTTAACTATTTTAAAATGGCTTCACATATAAGCACTGTGCACAAATCTTCATTCTGTCTTAATAGGGACATACCGTAGTTATTAACAAGAAACTTTGTCGCTTTTCCCCCCATCATCACCACGGAAAATTTCGAGTATTCATTCAAATACGAGTGTACTGCACACTTTTCTGGTGTATCGTAGGTAGAGATGAGAGACGGAAAACTATCCCTATATTTTTTCTTGAAAATTTTTCAAAGACGGAAAATTTTATATTATTATTTCTGTAAAATAATTTCAACTGATTAAATGGAACTATAGTGTAATCGAGGTATAGATATCCCAAATGTCAACGTTTATACTTAAGATTAGTTTCTCCTTAAGGACGTTAACACCAGAAACATCATCAAACAAGTTTCGGTGGCCGCACGGTCTAACGCGCCACTCTCGCAATAGAATTGACTGCCGATGACAGGGAGATCGGTATTCGAGACCAATTGGTTGCACTGAGTGTGGTTTTCCCTGATAGTTTTCCACTTTAACGCGTGCAATTCCTCTAAATTAAACCTTCCTCATCCCCAACACATTAGCGTAATTAGTGCATAGCCGTAAAACCGAACGGGTAGTAAGACGCGATGCTAAAAGAAAGTAAGGAAACAAATGAATGCGAGCCTTTGTTGACCTGTTCTGTTCATAAATCTTACTTCAATCTTTTATCATCAATAAGTTAATTAAAATAATTTTTAGGTTGGCCCGAAATGTGTGTACCCCCCTTATCTTCCGTGGTTCCTATCTACACATCCCCTGCCCCCTTCTTATAACCCACTCGTCTCTTAAAACACTATATTTTGAAGTATAATAGGCTCTAGGTGCCATCTTTACAATTAGACCCTTCCACCGCAAGTTGCCACTGCGGAAAATTTACATCTCTAATCTTAGGTATTTTCTTTTCCCTTTTACTCCCATACAGCCGGTCCCACACTATTCGCGAAAGCGGACGAATATTTCGGCAGAATATTCACTCAAATGTTTGCCTACATCTGTCACTCTTATTCTGTCATGAAACCTACACGAATATTCGCCTTCTATGGACCTCACACACTTCTTGCGAATGTCTACCCCGGATATTCGAACAAATCATTCACTTTGGTGGTAGTCGGCTGCCAATGCACAATGGACCGCGATAGTGACGACATCACTTCTGTTGTTGCTACTGCAGTTATTATACTATAGTGTATTGTTATTGCAGCGTGATAAGCATAGAAAACCCAGAAGAAAAAGGAGATGGTTGATGGTAACTCTTAACATGAGTGGGAAAACGGTATTTGCTGTTAGTAAAACAATTAACAGCTTATTAAATAAAACTATTATTTAAGGTTGCGTTACATGGTACACTACAACGTAATAAGTAAATGGTTAAGCATTAAGTGAATGAACTAGACAATTCTACAATAGCTACACAATGATAGAACTATTACAGTGCCCGGTGTGTACTCAACCAGAAGACACGAACGACTGAAGGGCATTGTGGGAGCGTTTCGATTGTTCGCCGAGACTCCAGTGGCAAACAGTCGCCTCCTTTGATTTGTGTCAAAGAGACCGCTCCCAAGGCGAAACCCCCTCGAATGCCGAATATTCGACTGAACATTCGCCGTTCGCCATTCGTGTACCTCACACACTACTCGGAAAGTCACCCGATACATAAACATTTGTTAGCATTCGCGAATATTGTGGGACTGTCCTATCTCGCGCGAGCCGGGAGCTGAGTTGGGCCTGCTACGATGAACGCTCCTAATCTAAATAGCTTACGTGGGATTTTTGTTTAGAACCTCACAGCACCTATTTGAGGTATCCTCATATCTACACAATTGAAGAAAGTAAAATTTAGATAAGAATGTAGCAGCATTTGCTCTGGTGATAGTGGAAAACCATTTGAGGAATAACCACCCTCAATACATCCGACCAGGATTCAACCCCAGATTGGTCCATAATTGGTGATACAGTCTTTCGCAAGAATGATGCCATAGACCATGCAGCCATCAATCTGGGTTGATGCGATTAAGAGATGAAAAGTTAGTTTGTCGGATTTTATTTTGTACTTTATTTTTTTTTAGCACCGCGTCTTACTACCTGTTCAGGTTATACGAATATTTACTAATTACGCTAATGAATTAGGGATGAGGAAGTTTGAATTTAGAGAAAGAGTACCCAAATTTGCAGGGAAGGAGAAGGGAAAAAACTTTTGTTTAAAACCAACCCTTGGTACACCCGACCGGAATTTGAACTCCGATCTCCCTGTCATCGGCAATCTAATCTAACATGAGAGTGACGCCTTAGACCATACAGCCATATTAACCCTATAATAATGCATATAGTAGGCACCGTAAGTATTTATTGATAAATAAGCGGACAGAGTATATGGTAGGCTTACTACACATTCACCTCTAGTGTTTTCAAGGTCTAGTTTGTATTCAAATAGAGGATACAGATTAGATTTAAAAATAAATGTAAAGCAAACCTTTCTTGAGGACAGAGAAAGTTATCTTACAGATACTCTCAGTGTTATATTACTATAAAACTTTGGTTATAAATAGTCTTTATTCTTCTATTTAAAAACTTGTCCAGACAGGAACTCGACCCTTCTAACTTTGGTTTACTCACGAGACAGGAACTCGACCCTTCTAACTTTGGTTTACTCACGAGACAGGGACTCGACCCTTGTAGTTTTGATTTACTCACGAGACAGGGACTCGACCCTTGTAGTTTTAGTTTACTCACGAGACAGGAACTCGACCCCTGTAGTTTTGGTTTACTCACGAGACAGGAACTCGACCCTTGTGGTTTTGGTTTACTCACTCGACAGGAACTCGGCCCTTGTAGTTTTGGTTTACTCACTCGACAGGAACTCGACCCTTGTAACTTTGGTTAACTCACTAGCCGCTGGTTTAAATCCAAGCCTGTGTACATTTTTAAAATGCATAATTTCAGCCCAACTGAATGAATCGCAATACAAGTAATTATTATTCCAGATGTTTTTAATCATTTATTGCAATCTGAGATTACATATTTTTCGGAGGTTTTCCCATTGAATTATTTACGGCATAGTATATGTGTTCCAAAATGGTAGCATTTATAGTAAATATAACACAATTGTGGATTAACAGAAATACATGGGTAAATTCTCAAATAGACTTTTATGTGCCCACTCCACATGTAAGTTCTATCTTCCCAGCGCAAGTGACGGGAAATGTTATTGATTGAGCAAGAAGGTCACTCAACTTGAAATGCTGGAGAACCTTGAAACGTCAGGAATTTCACTGACCTGTAAAACGTTAGGAAAATTTTAGAAATATGTGGAAACTGTTCTTTTAACTGTGAGACATTTATAGAAACGAACACATACTAATCCTAACCAAACTTTTATTCATTATTTCTCAGCAGTGTCACCTAGAAAGGGGAGGGGGCGGAATTTCTCCCCTCCCTCCACCCATAAAAACAGTTAATAATTTGAGAATAAACCCCTTCAATAGACGAATAGCCTAAGGCAGGGGTTCCCAAACTATACAAGATTGAAGAAACTCAAAATAATACATCCTGGAGCCCTCATACATTTTTGAATACTAATATTAGGAAACTCGCTTTGGTGGCCACATGGTCTAGGCAACTACTCTCACAGTAGATTAGACTGCTGATGACTGGAGAGATCGAGGTTCGAATCGTGGTCGTGTGTACTGAGGGTGGCTTTTTTTTAATAAATGGTTTCCCTCTCTCCCTGCACGCAAATGTGAGTACACTTCTTTATTCTTAACACAAAAGTGTAATTAGTACATATGCGAATAGCCCGAACGGGTAGTAAGACACAGCGTGAATTTTTTTTAGTATAAGCTTAAAACTTATGAAGTAGAACAATAATTCAAAACACTAAATGCGGGGACAAATTATAATAACTACGAAACGTTTTAAGCCCACAATAATAGATTTTGAGTCCTTAGCTTAATTAGTAGTAGCGTGTCTACATATTGAGTTAAGGGTCATGGGCTCCATTCCCGGCATGGCTGAAAAATTTATGTGAGTTTTCCCTGTCACAGATACTGATTTATAAGTCGTGTGTTGTTATAATCAGTCGGTTCAGAAATATCACGATGAATACCTTAAATAAAATAAAAACTTTGAAATGTTTTAAGCACACAAAAATAATAGCTTCGATACATTGTATGCCTCTCTACACCAATCTTAGTTCGCCACGGCCTCTCTCTCTCTTTTTTAAGTTTGGTATTGAAATTTATACAAACCTTTCAATAAAGAATGATTGAGTTTTAATATTAAAATTCTATGAAATTGTAGAAATGTCATATTGCCAGACTTAGAACATGGCCATCCTGATCATCTCCCTCATTCATAAGTGAACATCGAGATAGATAACATATGTTGGGGCTCGCTGTGTATGATAAAAGGGACTCAGGTATGTGGTCTGGCTCGTGATAGCTCGGCGCCAAACTAAACGTCTTTATCACTTATCTCCGGGAACTGCGCCCTTCGATCCGATACAATCTCGAGGTTCCTGGAGTGGATACGAGTGAGGTGTTGCTCTTCTAGAAATAAAGGTAATCAACAGTTTCGTTACATTCGGCGTCTGGTCTCGCTTGTTATGTCACCGTTACATCAGCTGATGGTTCCATAGCAGGGCTTTGCCCATACACTTATATCACATCTACGGTGGGAGTGTAGGTAAGGGCACAGTTTATATTGTAACAATACACGTTGGCCAACACGATCCCAACAAGTTGTGTTACAATATAAACGCACTTCCAACATGTTGGTGTTGGGAGAGCCGGTCAGAGCCAAACAAGTTCTGTTGGGTCGTGTTGGATCATTTGTTGGAGATAATAAACGACCAACTCAGCATGTTGGCTGAGCTGGGGAGGTCCTGCGCATGCGCTATCGAGTCGAGTCAGTCTCTAACCTTAAGCGACGCATGTGTTTTGTTTTCAGATCAGTTTAACTTTAACATCGGAGTTTGCATAGTTTTGTGATCGTGGAATGGAACGAGGCTAATAAAGTTTAATTAATTGATTTGTATCAAAAGTAGTCTGTTCTTTGGAACGTTACATGCGTAAACGGTTATCATATTCACTTTGCAAATGTAGGCAATTCATTATTCCCATGTACGCGTCATCAATTCGACGTTCAACAAAAAAACTTCGAACCCCCCCCCCATCGTTTCTTACGTTTTTTGTTTTTTCTGCAAGGGTGCACTACCTGTAAACACAATAAATGAAGAAATGGCAAGTAATACGTCGTTATCCACCAGCGGAGGACCCAGGATGTTGATCCAACAAGTTGGCGACAGTAAACGCAACTTACTTTTCCTCATGCGTTATCTCCCAACATGTTGGGTCCAATATGTTACATAATAAACGAGGCTTTACACGGCACTTGGTTCGGCGAACCTATCTCGACGAACCATGGGCCGTTTGACACAGGCGGCTCGCGGTGCGTTATTCTCAGGTTCTACCAGCTGTCGGTAAATTTACACGGATTAAAGGAGTTGAGCACGTCGGTTCGTGCAGGCTCACCTTATCGCGGATGGCTTGCAGTGCAGGTAGCAGTTTAGGGCAGTCGTGCTTTGTCATTGTTCTGAAAAGGTTAGTTTTGAATATACACCTCTTATCATTAAACAACCGAGCAATCATACATAATCTCAAACTAGTCCATAGTACCGAAAGGTGTATTCACTTACCCTATTCTAATTTCCATATGCGACGCTATCCATCACCTCTATTTACGTCTTTTCATTCTATCTAGTCACAGCAATCCACAATAAATAACACACAAGGAAGCAGACGCAATCATTTGTTGTCTAGCATCCATGATTGTGATTCAGTACTGATTACAAGACAAAAGGTTCCGCATGGTTTCAATGAGGCAAATGCGTCACAAATCTGAACGAATCACGCGCCGTGCTGTCACCCCTGGTTCGCCAGAAGGAAAGCCATCGCGAACTGTTCTCCAGTTTCCTTGGTTCGACGAGCCACGTGCCATGTAGCTTGTGGTGGCTTGGGGTCAAGTCCACCGACAGAGACGGCAAGGCAGGAGTGTCAAACTCATCTGATCATAAGGACCACATTGAACACTAACAATACTGAAGGGGCAACATTAAAAAAAAAATCTGTACTGTCATTGTCTTAAGTAAAATTAATTTCAAGTTACTATATTTTTATCACAAAAATTAAATAGTAGGTTCTTTATACAAAACAATAAGCCTAGCCCTTTATTTTTTTTAACAAAAATTTGAAACCTTTTATTTGCAACAATGATGAAAATATCGGGTTTTATAACTTATGCTAAGGTCATTTTTATAACTGTTGACAAATGTGGGTCCGTAAGCCTAGGTCTCTCAGCGGTTTGTTTCCATTTGTTGTGGAAAAAAACCCACTGGTCACATAAGAATGTGTTGACAAATATTGTTCATATTTGGTTCACGGAATCAACAATTTTTTGAGAGCTGATTCGTTTACAAGAAATAACAGATTTAGTAAACCAATCTTACATGTTAGAATTCTCCAAATCATGACATATTCCAAAATATTGTGTTTTCTTGATGGGCAGATCAACAAAAAGTAAGCTTTTTGCAAATTCTCTTGGATAAGGGCTCACGAAAGAAACCTCAGTGTTCCACGGGACCCTGGTTGTGAATCACTGCGGCTAGCCGAACGCTGGTCGCTGGTACAGTTGCTCAGTCATCTTTACTAAAGTTAAAATTGTTGGATCGTTTGATGTTGCTTTCAGTAGGGCTGGACAATGAACAGGATGTTGGTAAAACATTGATATTGGAGTTTCTCTGTTCGATGTTTTCACCATTCTCAACCATATAGCCTACCTATGTTTATTGTAAGCTACGCGTCATACTGCCTCTTCAGTATACGCATAAATACTAAACATGATAGTAAGTTAGGAATAAGAGAGGTCAAATTTACAGGAAGTGTACCCATATTTGCGTGGTGAGAGAGATATATATAGAGGAAAACAATTTTGAAAAAAAACCCACCCCAAGTACACCCAACTGGGATTTGAACCTGGATCTCCTTGTCATCAGAGGCCTAGTCTAGTGTGAGAGTTACGCCTTAGCCCATGCGATCACTGAAGCAGGTCTTGGATGTTGATTGGTCTATGATTTTTAACGATTAATGTTTTATACCGAATGCTGTCGTGTATATATATAAACAGTGTAAGTCAGATTGTACATAATTTTTTTTTACTGTAACGTCAATATTTTGAGGACGATGTTTTTTTTAATTTGGCGTTGACGTTTTTCGTTGGTTGTCCAACGCTTTCTACCGATCTTGGCAAGGTCTCCCTGATCACTTTGTTCTGCTCGGCATCAGGCCACCAGACCTGTCAACGGACATAGTTTCATTGTCTTGGGGCCCAGTGTTTGCTCAAGAGTCCCGCCATGCAAACATCGCCAAACCAGGCTATGTCAATAGCAGCCCGGTAAGTTTGCGTGCACACACACTACATTCAAAAACACACACAAAATACTTGTTACGTCCACAAAAGTCAACACGTGATCGCTTCCTCAAATTGTTGAGTTCACTTTGATTGGAGAACTTTAAAAAAAACAAGAAAAATTCCGTCTACACTACAATGAATATTTGTTTTCCCTTCACGGCCTTGAATGTCTTTCTATATAGGTTTTTTTTTCGTAGAACCATTTTATTTAAAAAAATAATTGAATGTTTTGTGTGAATAAATTAATACGCTAAAGAATATAGGACCAATGTTACTAACCAGGGGCAGGGGATGATCCAGAAGGATACTTAAAAAAAAAATACATATAAATTTTACAAAACAGCGTTTGAGTTGAGAAATGGTAACATTTAAATTAATATTAGGGGGAAACTCAAGAAGAGGCAAGCTGGACATAACAAGCCCCTAACTTCTCTCCAAGATTAAAAATAATTCTAACAAAAGATGAAAACATGTAAAGTCTACGTGTGGAATGCACGGATTACAGTTTTAAGTCCACGATTGTGACTTGATATTCAGAATACATGTTTAAAAGTGTCTTTGAGATTACTAATAAATTTTTTTTTGTACAAACATGGCTTTGACACATTATATGGCCCACCTTCAGCCCTCAAAAGTGTATTTCTTGGTGCGCCACTGGGATATTGATATTTAATATGTGATGGTAATTGTGTAACTCTGATGAGAGTATATTTTTCCTGTTCAAATGGGTCACAATTTAATTGCCATTTTTGTAAAAGATTATTTAAATATTTTTGCAGAAACGCTCTTTGAAAGAAATGAAAATTGCGGGTATTTTGTTTTTAATCTTTTTATGTATCTATCTGCCCGATTGGGCTACCGGGAACTATTTTCTTCCCACCGCGTCTCGCTACCAGTTCGGACTATATATGCTTTATGCACACGCAAAAAACACGCTAAATTGTTAGGGATGAGAAAGGTTGAATTTAGAGAAGTACACCCGTATTTGTATGGAGGTAGAGTGGAAATCAGTTTAGGGAAAACCACCCTCGGTGAGTGACGTCTTAGTTAGGTTGAAAATCACTGGTATAAACCTTTGGACACCAAAATGGGTAACTGCTGACTTAAATTAATTTAAGCCTCAGAGAAAAAAAGGAATATTTACTTTAGTAAAATGCATCAGCATTTGCCAATTGAACAGGGATATATTGTTTATCAGTCCCTGTGCACCAAACTGAAACCTAGGTCAAGTACCAAGGCACTCCATCTCTGTTAAAAGTAATCACGAGTTCTTTTAGTTTTAGGTTTTTGTGAAAATGTTACACAATAATTTATTATATTACCCGCATCAGTGGGCGTGTGGGCAAAGGCTTCAAATATCGTCTTGTCCGGTTTACTGTTGAATTATTATTATTAAATTATTTCCCACTCTTTCTTTCCCCGCAAATGCGGGTGTATATAATATACTAAAAATTTATATTGTCCTTATCATTATTATTATTATTATTATTATTATTATTATTATTATTATTATTATTATTATTATTATTAACACCGCGTCTTACTACCCGTTCGGGTTATACGCACTTACGCTAATGTGTAATGGTAGGGTGATTGTGAGATGAAATGGAGGACCTACAGTTTAACGTGGAATCCGAACCACGGTGGAGGCCTGGCATTCCAAACATTCATTAGTTGTGATTAATACACGTCTTGTCAGAGGTGAAGGAAGGGTTTGGTAATCAGAATATTGTCCTTATCCCTACCCTATTTGTGTGGATATACTATTAGCTTGGACCAGTAGTCAAAAAGCCTGAGTGTGGTATATATAGGCTATATATATTTATTTTGTGTTTAAGCCAGAAAATCTTCAGTTTGAAATATAGATTTTTTTGTTGTATTTTTCAATAGAATGATTGCGATTTTATGGATCGTTTTCTCACACATCACATATTACATCGTTGCACTACTATTAACTTGCTCAAAAACCGCCCCCACCCCTAACCCCCTGAGCTACTGGATTTGAAACTTTGCGAAATATCAACTATACTTGTAACATTTTGCTATTAATTCCAAACATGTACAGCAGGTAGCTGTCACGGTACCGTTAACTTGCTTGCAGAACAACAAGTTCCTCCCCCTTTGTCGGGATTTCCATGATCCACCCTTCCAGATACCCCTTTCACTTGCCCCCCTTTTTTTTTTCTATCACAAAACAACATATTTGTTTGTGATGCACTGTACAAAATAAAATACACACTGGAAAAAAGTGGTGAATTTCTTATACCTGTGGAAACCGATAGTTTTTCCTTAAAGTCAGTACTTTATTCAGTGCATTACAATTATTACCATGCGTACTATCAACAATATTGACTACTATTATCAAAAGCAAGTAGCTATCATGGAAACGTGTGCGTATTTTGGTGGTAGCGCAGATTCTGGGTTTCATCTGTGGCTAAGCTGGCCGCTTCAGTCAGCGAGAAAGTATCAATCGCTGTCAGGCCTAAGGCTTAAGAAAAAACAAAGGTCTATATCTCTTTTTATGTAAACTACTTTTCTATTCTCTCTAAGCTTATACTTCCTTTCGCCCTTCACCTACAACCCTCCTTTGCCACGTCAAATAAGAAAGAAGGGAAAGAAAACTACGAAACTTAATATCTCAATGTAAATAAAAAAGATCGCTACTGGTTCTCAAATATCTTAAAATGTTTTCCTGTGAGCCTACCAAAAAATCACGGTATTTGTAAGAAGAAGGCTAGATCTAGAGCCCTTTTTCATCGAGCCTGGTCTCATAGCTTCGTAAATATTCTTAAAAAGTGGTTGAAAATGAGCTAATGTAACATTTTCGCACTTTTTCTTTTCTATTAATAAAACTCTAACCATAGGGATGTTAAGTAAAAAGAACCCTGTTAGAATCTTTCAGCTTTATTTTTGTGTGAACCATATTTTGACTTAATGTATCGTAAAATCAAATATTGTGTTAGAACTGAACGTCTGCGCGGCAATTTCTCGTTTACCGAGGAGGCCCCCTTAACTACAGACGCAGGGGTAGAAGATACACAAATCATTTTACATTAACAAATTTATTAATAGCCACCTTCTTTTCAAACAAAAGTAAAACGAAATATCTATGTTTTGAAAAAAGGTTTGAAGAAAGAGGTTTTATTAGCTAGATGTACTTTATGTAGGTACATTCATTATTTAAAAAATCCAGATTGTTACAAAATATAATATTAAACTATTAAATATTTTAAGAATACACAAACCACTGCTTACACTACATTGCATTGTTCAGCATACGATAGTAGGCTACGGTCTCATTTATCATTATTTTATCCATACATCGAATCTTGTTTAAGGGATAAGGGATTAGAAAAAAAAAGTGATAAATCACATGTGGAGGGGAACCACCCCCTTGGTAAATACCAGCCGAGATTCGAACCTTGACCTCCCTATCACTGGCTATTGTGATTCTAACGCCTTAGGCTGCATAGCTACCGCTGCAGGAGACGACCATGGTTTGTGGGATAAAGACTAGAGTCCAATTTTCATAGGAAGGGCCCTATTCTTCGCTTCGACTTATGACAACCACAATAGCCTTCGCATCTTCGAAACATTTTGAAGAAAGAAGAAAGCTTCGTTAAATTATTAACAGATTTTTAAATATCTAACTAAGTATAACATGCTATATCAACATAATCTTTTTTAGAACAGTTACTGTACAGTATTTTAACACCATCTATACATTAGAATAATTCCATCTATAACCTAAGCATGGATAAATTCAGATATGTCAGCGTAAAATAATTTAGTGTAGGCCCTATTTTGTTTATTTCAGAAATTAATCTTTACCTGGGTGCCCTTAATAGATCAGTAATACTACTACTAATAGTAATAATAATAAATTATTATTATTATTATTATTATTATTATTATTATTATTATTAGCACCGCGTCTTACTATCCGTTCGGGTTATACGCACTTACGCTAATGTGTAATGGTAGGGTGATTGTGAGATTAAATGTAGGACCTACAGTTTAACGTGGGATCCGAACCACGGTGGAGGCCTGGCATTCCACACATTCACAAGATGTGATTAATACGCGTCTTGTCAGAGGTGAAGGAAGGATTTGGCAATCAGATAAATCTGTGCCGGGACCGAGGATTGAACCCCAGACCCCAGCACAGAAGTCCGACACCTTACCCCTAGACCACCAGGTCACGCTTTAATAATAATAATAATAATAATAATAATAATAATAATAATAATAATAATAGTAATAATAATGGGTTTTAAGTGACAACAACATAAACCAAAGATGGGTCTAAACCTATATTTCTCGAATCCGAATAGTACATTTTCTTTCAAATTTCGAAAACAAATTCGATTTCTCGAATCTTTAAAAGTGTACAAATTTTGTTTAACATAATAGTATTTAAAATTGAATTTAAAAAAAAGTTGTTTAGGGTTTGCTGCCACTGACAAGAGTGATATTTAGTATTTCATATCTATGACGTCATGAACAAAAAATATAACACTTTTTTTTTTAGTAAATTAGTTAGCTTAATACAATTTTGTCCTGTAGTTGTGATTTTGATTTCATCCCAATTACACAAGTCTATACATTTCCTTTTAGCAATTGCTTAAAATTGTTGTTTGAAGTCGAGGTCTCCATAATTATTGTATTTGAGATACATTTTGTGAGATTTTTACGAGTCTCAAATCTCTCGAATACCATTAGATTCGAGGGATTCAAGGAATAGAGGGTTAGAGCGTCCCATCTTTAACAAAATCCTTATCTTCGACTTTTTCTTAAAATTTAAAAAGTGAACTTCTTACACCCTTATTAAAAAACCTCTTCTTAAGTCAACAGCCCGAAGGTTGATTTGATGTGCTTTATATCCACCAGGTGCTGGACATGCACTCAGCACGTAGGATGGTTAGTGCCGCCCGCACCATCTGGTAGAAATCCCACGTACTAGGGGATACCAGAAAATGTGGTGGTTCACTGGATTTCTATGAGCGAGTGACAAAGAGCCTATCAATTTTGCTGGGAAAGGTATTTTCACCCATTTTCCAGGGTTCTTTTATATGTCACAATCGACATGGGACCAAAGGCTTTACTTCCCCTCCGTAGAAAGTTGTGCTACCTATTTTTTTAGCTCAAGAAAAACCAGTTGAACTAAGCTGGGTTTGAACCCATGAACATCGGATCCTGAGGCGAGCACTTTTACCCCAAGACCACCGAGGTCGACTTATTAAAAAATAATACCAATAAACTAGTTAAATATCAATTTTAGTCACAAAAAAAAGTTTTGTATTCTCTAAAAGGCCTTTGCTATGAGAATTGAACTGTATATTTGTGCTTCCCCTAGGGGTGTGTACTAACGGAAGGGTCAGTGACCGAATTTCAAAAACAACTTCTCTCCGAGTACTACCATAGAGATCCGAGATGAGGACTCGAGGACTTGTACCGGGTCCAACTTGTCAAGGACAAGTCAACAAGGAGGAAAGTCCATGAAAACGTCTCCAGGGTCCGTTTTACGAGGAGGAGATACATAAATTATACGCTCATTTATATAGACATATATTTGTTTACTTTCGTCCTTGAAGGGCCATTCACTGGTTTCAGAATTCCAATGAAATATTACAAGTTTATTATAGACTTAGAGAATATGTAGAACATGTGAAAAATGTCTTGTAGCTATAATGTCTATCAAATATTATATTTTATAGCTTGGCCTCAAACATAGTTGAAACTCAGTTAGGTGCCAACCTTGGAGAGGTTCGAGTCTCGATCGAGACGTATTTTATAGGCCTACAATTTTTTTTTAGTTTGTAGAGATATTTTTTTTTGGCACCAGGTTTTACTATCAATTCGGGCTATACGATTATTTTCCAATTACGCTAATGGACTAGGGACAAGGAATATTTTACTTAGATGAAGTGTACCCGCATTTGCTTGTAGAGAGAGTGGGAAAGAATTTAGGAAAATCATCCTTAATACACCCGACAGGGATCAAGTCATGATCTCCCCATCACTGGCAGTCCAGTCAATTGGAGATAGTAGCACCCTAGACTATGCGGCCACTGAAGCTGGTTGTAAGAGTACTCGAAGTTTCGAAATGTTGAAGTCGGAAGTCAAATCTCCTTCGCTTTGTACTTCGATACCCGCATTAACCTTCAGTTCTTCAAAACATTTCGAAGGAAGAAGAACACTCCGGTGTATTATGAATATATTTGAGATATCCCCCTAAATATCAATTATTTCAAGATAAAAATAATTTTTAGAACAGCTACTAAACAGTATTTTAACCTTGAGAAATATTACCACTTAGAAAACACTCTCTTTCTCTCTTCCTCGCTTCTTGAACGAATAGAGAATGGTGCAACAAAAGAAAGAAATAAAGACAGAAAAAACATCCTAGAGTGATTTTTTTCTGAAAGATATACTCAAAAAGAAGGCTCTTCTCTTCACTCGGTCCACAACCTTACCGTATGAACGGTCTGTGTCAAACTATCTCTAATACTTAAAGTCGTTCTATAACCCTAAAGAGGAATGGTCTACGTCTCAATAATCTAAAATTTTCTCTTGTCAAACAACCTTACAGAGGAACAGTCCATGACGTGTTAAGTTGCCGTATCGGGTGTGCAAATAAAATCATTCTATACTGGATTAAAATTAAATAAAAATAAATTTCAACAAATTAACGTATATATACATTCATGATATCAATACCAAACACATATAATCATCACGACGAACTCCAACCCAGGACCCCCAAAAAAGAGAATCACACAATCCCCAAAATTCCCAATTTACTATTTGGCTCGACAACGAGGGACATCTAGATAGGGACTCCCCAAAGAGCACGAAACATCACTCTTAAACTTGGCTCGACAACGTGGGACATCTAGAAAGGGACTCCCCAAAGAGCACGAAACATCACTTTTCAACTTGGCTCAACAACGTGGGACATCTAGAGAGGGACTCCCCAAAGAGCACGAAACATCACTCTTCAACTTGGCTCAACAACGAGGGACATCTAGATAGGGACTCCCCAAAGAGCACGAAACATCACTCTTCAACTTGGCTTGACAACGAGGGACATCTAGAAAGGGACTCCCCAAAGAGCACGAAACATTACTCTTCAACTTGACTCGACAACGTGGGACATATAGAGAGGGACTCCCCAAACAGCACGAAACATTACTCTTCAACTTGACTCGACAACGTGGGACATCTAGAGAGGGACTCCCCAAACAGCACGAAACATTACTCTTCAACTTGACTCGACAACGTGGGGCATCTAGAGAGGGACTCCCCAAAGAGCACGAAACATTACTCTTCAACTTGACTCGACAACGTGGGACATATAAAGAGGGACTCCCCAAACAGCACGAAACATCACTCTTCAACTTGGCTCGACAACGAGGGACATCTAGAGAGGGACTCCCCAAAGAGCACGAAACATTACTCTTCAACTTGACTCGACAACGTGGGGCATTTAGAGAGGGACTCCCCAAAGAGCACGAAACATCACTTTTCAACTTGACTCGACAACGAGGGACATCTAGAGAGGGACTCCCCAAAGAGCACGAAACATCACTCTTCAACTTGGCTCGACAACGAGGGACATCTAGAGAGGGACTCCCCAAAGAGCACGAAACATCACTCTTCAACTTGACTCGACAACTTGGGGCATCACCACCAAAAAACCACTCTTCACGCTTCACTGGCCGCATTGTCTAAGGCATTATTCTCGCAATAGACTAGATTGCCGATGATTGCGGTTCAATCCAGGTCATGTTTAATAAGGGTGGTTTTCCTTAAATGGTTTCCCACTCTATCTCTCTCTTCACGCAAATCTTATTTTAAATTCAACCTTCTGCATCCCTAACCCATTAGCGTTATTAGTACATAAGCGTATAATCCGAACGGTTAGTAAGACACAGTGCTAAAAATAAAAGACTAGTCACTAAATTAAATCTACAGCTTGAATATAGAACAATTATTATTCAAATAAGTCATCATAAAATAGTAAAGTGTGCTTAATTTTTTTCTATAAACCTTTCTCTTTGCCTGGATGCGCGTACTGTATCATTTACTTATTAAAGTAGAGTAGTGATTCTACATCCATTATTGATTCCAGCCTATGGTCTGGGTCACTTTTTTATTCAAGACCAGCTTGTTAGGCCTGTTGTAGCTTCATATGTCTTATAATCTAACTTAAGACTAGGACAGGCATAACATCAAGTCCCCGGCCGGTAATTCATTACTGTGAAAGGGTAAACCCATTTTTCAGCCATGCCAGGAATCAAACCCGGAACCCTTAGCTCACTAGGCAGACACGCTACCGACTGAACTAAGATGTCGTAAAAGTAGGGATTGATAGGGTAAATTATACAATCCCTTTGATTTATGTGTAGAAAGGATGAGAAAGAAACAAAACGAAACTCACGGGTGGGTAGAACCCCTCCAAATGCACCTGACCGTGACTCGAATCTTGACCTCCTTACCAACGAGGACCAAGTAAAATACGAATCTAACACCTTATACTGCTTTGCCACCTATTCACCTAGGTGTGAAGTACAAAGTTAATTAAAATTACGTTCTGTCATAGCGTGCAGCCTTTGGTAATCGAGAACATGCATGAATGACGTAAGCCTGAGCAATCACTCTGTTAATTGTTCTACATCAGCAGTTATGCATGCGCACCAGGTCATGTTTTTAAGGCGCAATTCACACGGAGAGGATATGGCTCAGGCGCGGGCGTTGACGTGGCGCAGACGTGGCATATTTTCGAGTCCCCCACATACTTATATATATGGTATATTATGAAGCAATTTAGACTTAGGTGCAATTCACACAGAGAGGACATGGCACCGGCGCGGGTGTTGACGTGGCATATTTTCAAGTCCCCTCCATACCTATATATGAGACAATTTAGACTGAGGGGACAGGGTGGGGGCACGTCACTTTGGCCCCTGCACCACGTCCCTTGGGAGTCTCAAGTGGCGCATTGGAAGCGCGGACCTCGTGTGTGCTTTAGTCGAAAAATATCCGGCAATTTATCATTATAATAAATAAGATTACTGATATAGAAACGTGCGCGACAAAATATGGCAAACAATCGCAGCGGAATTAAAATAAACAGGTAAGTCTTTCATAAGTTTTATTGGCACACAATTTGAACAGTATTTAATAGGTAGTTTTCACCGTTTTGCAAAGAAGTTAAAGATTTCAATCTACACAATATCTATCTTGAAATTGAATCTGTGATCATTTTTTGAAGTATTTTAAAAGATACTCCCTGATGTATTGCACCCACAATATTTTATGCCTTTGAATATTGGCTAAGTGTGCCAGAGTCAGGGCATCTTCATCTTCTGAAAAATACATCTTAACACGTCCACATCGCACGAAGGTATGCTTCTTCTGTACAATTTGATCTTGTCACGTCCGCGCCAAGTCCCCACCACTTCTCTGGCAGACGCCTGCGCCATGTCCTCCATGTGTGAATTGCGCCTAAAACAGAGATTGTTTTGCCAGTTGCAATTTTGCCAGTTAGCACAACACATTGCATTGACATAAACAGTAACTCAGGGGAAACACCCCCTCCTGGTGGTATATAACAGTGTGCTTTAGACCTTTTTAAAAAAGGAGGTGCTGGGAAGTACACTAGTTGTTAAGGGGCTACTTATAAGTACTTTACATACTCAGCTGCCGATTTACGGTAACTTGTTAGGAGAATATCCTACAGCTTGAGTTCCTGTTCAGTACGGAGGAGGGAGCCCCAAATCATATTGAAAGTCGGCGTTGGATAACAACCACGCATAGTCGAGCAGCCGTGGTGTTTTACACTACACAGAGTTATAACACCGAATATAGGTCATGGCGCAGAACTGCAGAGTAGGGACATTGATACAACGAGGACCTTTTACTAAAACTATTTCAAACCTGTTCTAAAACCTACACCACATTTATACACTCTTATAGTAACTAATATAATTCAATAAACAAGATAAAAACGAACCCAACAATTATTTGCCGCTGGCTGCCCATCCCACTTAGCCATCCTGACAAGTGGGCCCACGGGTTGGGTGGAGTAGCGACAGTTCTGAGGCACCAATGACAATACTCAATTTGAGCGCCTGTTAAAAAGTTTGAAACTTGATGTCCCGGGTCTCTCGACCACGTCTGAGGTCCGAAGATTAGCTAACGTGTCTCGACTTCAATTATTACTTCTCGAGAAATGTGCCAGATACTTAAGATTTGGTAAATTAAATTATTTTAAACGTTTGCTTATTTTTAGACATAAGTAAATAAAATATAAGTGAAATTCTATAATTTATTTTATTTTATACCAAAAACACTTTTTTTTTTAGATTCTGTTTCAACTTACATAAGATGGATTCTGGCCCTAAAAATATACTGAGCGCCCCCGCCCCCCAACTCCTTAAAAAAAACCTTACATAATTTAAGGACGGCCCCTTACCAGCCTAATTTAATCAAACTCAACGTAAGAACTTGGGGGAAGGAAGAGTTCTGATACTTTACCAATGTTACTACAATTACTTTCGTTATATTCTTAGACCTCCGCAACGATGAGTACGTGGACTGGTTTTCCGGTGACTGAACGACTGGGTTTTGAGCCCCTGCTGGGTGCACTGGAGTGGTTCTTTCCTAAAATAGTATCCAATATTCTCCCACGCAAATGTGCGCTCATTTTACCTAGATTCCATCTTGTCTTTCCTATTAAATTATTGAAATTGACTGGGTAATATAGTCCGGAAGGTTAGTATGGCGTGGATCAAATAAATAAATGTAACTATTCATACGTCAAGTCAGGTGATCTTCAAATATCACTTTTGATAGATATTATCATTACCTATAAATAACACAAATAATATAGTAAAATACTATTAATGTTATCCGCAAATAAAATATGTTTATATTTTCACATTGCTCTTCAAACTGTTCCTAAACCCTGTTCATGGCAGGAAGGGTGGCTTAAAAGGCCTTTTTCCCTGTCAGAATTTAACTAAATAGTATGATTTGGGTAGAAAAAAAGACCTTTCAGACCATTAACAAGGTATACTTTATTTTTTCAAGCACTACGTCTTACTACCCGTTCGGATTGTACGCCTATGTACTAATTACGATAATGGACTAGAGATAAGGAAGATTGAATTTTAAGAAGTGTACCCACATTTGCGGGGAGGTAGTCGGTAAACCACCCTCAATAAACCCGACCGGGATCAAACTCTGATCTCCCCATCATTGGCAGTCTAGACTATTGCGAGAGTGACACCTTAGATCATGCGGCCACCGAAGTGGGTTTAGGGTATACTTCCTTCTTAATTTGTAGGGGGTTGTAATATATTGGTGGTTATCTAAGAGCTACTGTTGATGAGGCTAGGCTGGAGAATTTTAATATTGCGCAGTGGTAAAACAACATGTGTACATGCACTGACAAATCTTAAAGGAGGACTATAAAATTGACAGCTATGTTGGCGAGTCATGACCGAACCCATGGTCTCTCTTGTCTCTAAAAAATTCCTTCAAATTTAGTTCGTTATGCATTATGACAGCATGGAAGAGGTGGGTGAGGGGGAAATATATTGTTTCTGTATGATAGTAGTGAAGCATGGCTCATATTTACTAAAGCTTCGTTTATTATGTAACAAGTTGGACCCAACATGTTGGGAGACAGCACACGAGGAAAAGTAAGCTGCTTTTATCGTCGCCAACTTGTTGGACCAACATCCTGGGTCCTCCGGTAGTTTTTAATCCGTCTACACATTTATAGCCATGTATTACTACGTATTACTTGCCGTTTCTTCATTTATTGTGTTGACAGAAAGTGCATTCTTGCAGAAAAACCAAAACGTAATAAATGGTGGGGAGGGAGGGGGGCTCGAAGTTTTTTGGCTAAACGTCGAGCTGAAGGTGCTTACATGGGAATAATGAATGGCCTACATTTGCAAAGTGGATTTGATAGCTTTATACGCATGTAACGTTCCAAAGAACAACATACTTTTGATCTGAATCAATTAGTTTAACTTTTTTGCATTGTTCCATTCCATAATCACAAAACAATGCAAGCCCCGATGTTAAGTTAAACTAATCTGAAAACAAAACACGTGCATCACCAAGGCTAGAAACTGATTCAACTCGATAGCGCATGCGCAGAACCTTCCAACTCAGCCAACATGTTGGGTTGGTCGTTTATTATCTCCAACAAATGATCCAACACAACCCAACAGAACTTGTTCAAGTTGGGGATGCGTTTATATTGTAACGCAACTTGGGATCGTGTTGGCCAACATGTTGTGTTACAATATAGAAGAGGCTTAAAGATAAAGAAAATACTCTACTACTTTCTCATCTACAACCCTACTACAACCCTCTCCCCCCCCGCCCACCCCCTCCACCCCCGCTCTTACTCGTCCTTCCAAGTATCAGAGCAATATTTATAACTATAACCTTATCAGTACTTAAATATAATCATACGTCACATTTGTTATGCAGTTGTCACTTTTGACAGATTATATCAAGACCAACGACATTTAATATTTAGAGCTAGATTTTGTCAACTCTAACAACAAAACCAATTCTAAATTTACTTTCGTAGCATTAAAATATTTTAACCTAACCTTTGGAAAAAAATTTCACAAATATTGA
>CABFWB010000045.1:39651-69415 GCA_902151455.1 Timema bartmani
CTACACGAAAGTTCGAGTACACTTTTTCTAAATAAAACCTTCTTAATCCATAAAACCACTAACGTAGTTATTACATAAGCGTGTAACTCGAACGGATAGTAAGACGCGGTGCTAATAAAAAAAATATATAGCCTATATATAGTTATGATAGGCAGAACCTTTTAGAAAATACAAATTTGTTGTTGTTGTCAATATTAATACAATTTTACTATATTTCTAGTATTATTTTATACGTATTAATAATATTTATTAAAAGTGACAACACCATGACTTGACGTATGCATATATTAACATTGTTTCAGTAGCTTTAGTGAATGTAAAAAAAAAGTTGTCATCTTAAATTTGAATCGCACTGTAGTTAGGTAAAGGCAATGCACTATTTAGTTTCTACTTTTAATTGGTTGGAAACGGTCGAGGTTGAAGGTAAAGATGAGATCACGTAATTTACAATACTTTCACTAATTTCTTTCCTTTTCGGGGAAAGGCGTTAAGATTTATTGCACACAGTATTTTATGTCAATTTTTTTTTAATAATGTCAATGTGTAATAAATTTTAATTAATTGTGTTATATATCAATCCCCGTCATTTGGCCACGTTTGACTTACGGCCACGCTCCCCATTTTATGGCCATTGTTTAGAACTATTTTGAATATTCGTTTTATAGCTTAACAAATGAAATATCTGATCCGGATGTTTGTTTGAATTTACAATATGTTAAACAAGTTATTTCGTCTTTATAGAACTTGTTAAAAGTTGATTGGGGAAAGAGTTAAATAATAATTTAGATAGAAAAAAAACACTCTTTGGCTTCAGCACACAAGTGAGCTATACCGACCGGCCGTAACAACATTTGCAGATAGAGGGTGTAATGTGGTCAGCACAACGAATTCTCCTGCCGTTTATCTCAGTTTTTTAGACCGGATACGATACTTCTTCATTCAAGTAGCTCCTTATTGGTCCTCACGAGACTGAGTAGATCACGTTCCAGACCCAGTACTTCCCAGAAGCATCTGGGAGCGGTGGAGATCGAACCCAGGACCTCTGGATCTGGATCCAGAAACTCTGACCACTTGACCACAAATAATACATGTATAAAGTTATAACTGATTGTTTTTCAATCTGTGGATTGATCCGAAGCAAACAGTTAAAATGAATATTCGAATATGAAAGCGAGTGAGATATTATTGAAACTACAGATACAAAATAGTAACTATATTCTAGACTTTTATAAGGAACTAAAACAAACTGTTAAATTTAGAACGAGGCCAAAATATCAATAGGCCATTGAAACATTATGAAGTAGATGAAAAAACACACGCAACAATTGTTATCTCTTTGAAAGTGGTCTGTTAGCTACACAATTAGTTAAAATGATGTTGATAGATTATTATGTAGATACAAATATGTATGTATATATTTGGATACAAATTGAAAAGTAGTATTCAAGATTTTTGTTCAAGGATAATCTACTAATCAATTTTGGACATATTTTGGGGGATATATGACATTTTCTTCTCGTTTCAATTAAAAAAATAGAATAAAAATAATCATAAAATATATTTAAAGAATTATAAATACTTACAAAGCCATATAAAAATAATCAATTACTAACTCAAAACTTAAAATATAAATAAAAAATAACTTAAAAGTTTAGATCTGTTTCGTGTACCCTAGGTTGGGAACCTCTGGTGTGGTGGTATCGTTAAACAAACTAAAATCACAGCCCAACATTAATTCAGCCTTTTATCAAGAGACGCTGGCATCGTGTACTGGTCGAAATACAGGATCATAAATAACACTAATTAACAGGATAAGCCAGGGGTGAGGAACCTTTTGACATTGGAAGGCCGCGTGGGCCACTTCAAGTAATCCTCTGTCCCCACAAGGCCGAGCACTTCATGACAGTAAACTTTGCCAAAATTATAAAGAGGCAGCCTATGTAGTATCACACCCTACCTTGCGTGGGGCCTTTTCGCAGCCCTTGGCTACCTCCGAGGGACCATAAGGTCCCCTTTTCGTAGCCCTTGACTACCTCCGAGGGACCATAAGATCCCCTTTTCGTAGCCCTTGACTACCTCCAAGGAACTATGAAGTCCCCTTTTTGTAGCCCTTGACTACCTCCAAGGAACTATGAGGTCCCCCTTTCATAACCCTTGACTACCTCCGAGGGACCATGAGATCCCCTTTTCGTAGCCCTTGGCTACCTCCGAGGAGCTATGAGGTCCCCTTTTCGTAGCCCTTGGCTACCTCCGAGGGGCTATGAGGTCCCCATTTCGTAGCCCTTGACTACCTCCGAGGAAATATGAGGTCCCCTTTTCGTAACCCTTGACTACCTCCGAGGGACCATAAGATCCCCTTTTCGTAACGCTTGGCTACCTCCGAGTGACCATGAGGTCCCCTTTTCGTAGCCCTTGGCTACCTCCGAGGAGCTATGAAGTCCCCATTTCGTAGCCCTTGACTACCTCCGAGGAACTATGAGGTCCCCTTTTCGTAACCCTTGACTACCTCTGAGGGACCATAAGATCCCCTTTTCATAACGCTTGGCTACCTCCGAGTGACCATGAGGTCCCCTTTTCGTAACCCTTGGCTACCTCCGAGGAGCTATGAAGTCCCAAACCTCTTCCCAGTTGGCTGGAGACCACCAGTTCGTTTCTCTTGAGGCGCGGACATCTAGACTATCTCAAGGCTCGAGCGATGGAAGCCTGATATTATACTTTAGAATGAGGAAAATTGAAAAGGTAGAAAGGAATTATTAAAATAAAGATGTATTTTATTTTATATAAAAGTTTTACTAGAAAAGTTCAAGTACGAAAAAAAAATATGGAGAATTTAGTCAAATAAAAGTAACATTTAGAAATAGCAATGTTTTTCTGGCTGTTCGGAAGGTTTGAAAATAGTGGTGAATATTTAATTACTATGCTGGACTCTTACACTAGCAAACCAGGTGAGAAACTAGATCAGTGTTTCCGGAAAACAGGCGAGAAACTAGATCAGTGTTTCCGGAAAACAGGCGAGAAACTAGATCAGTGTTTCCGGAAAATAGGTGAGAAACTAGATCAGTGTTTCCGGAAAACAGGGGAGAAACTAGATCAGTGTTTCCGGAGAGAAGCTGACGTTGCGGTGAGGGCCCGTATTGGTCTCGAGAGACAAATAATAAGATAGTGAAGTGCGACAACCATGGATAGATTGATAGATAGATCACTAAAAGCGGTTAATTTGTTTATTGTATTGATTGAAAATAATCCGACACCTTAGCTCAGTCGGTAACGCGTCTGTCTCCTGAGCCTGGGGTCTCGGGTTCGATTGCTGGAATGCTCGAACAATTTGTAATTGGTGAAATGTGGGTTTACCCTTTCACAGTGATGAATTAACGGCTGGGAACTGTATGTATCGCTTGTCCTAGTCTTAGGTTATACTATAAGGCGTATGAAGTTATATGTGTTGTGGTGTTTTTATCCGAGAAATGGAAAGTGTTGACTAGCGTGGGAATAAATACATGAAGGCTCCAAATAATCTCTTCCTTACATTTGTTGTATTATATTGACTTAGCAAAGAGTATATTTTTGTCGGAAAATTCGTTTATTATGCAATTAAACATGTTTAAATTTTCTATTCTTATTTCATTCACAATTAAATACCTATTCTCATTTTTGCATGGATTGACCAAAATTAGCTGATATGTTGCGGTCCGCCACTAGATTCGGGGATTCAACTGTGACCTTCTGGCATTTTTAATTTGGAAACTAATGACAGAGATGTCCAAATAATTTGATTGTTTAGTTCGACACTCATAGGTGATCATGTGGACTTAGCCTAAGCATCAAGCTAATCTACTTTTGTTTGCTAGTGACGAGGGAGGTCGGGATTCGATTCTTAGCTGAGTGTGATAAGAGTGGGTTTTCATAAATGGTTTCCTCCTCCTTTCATATTTAAATGAGAGTAAATTTCCTTTAAATCTTTCATTTCTCATATTCATATTATTTTGTGTAAACAAATGCGTATAGCCCAGATTGACGCGTAGTAAAAATATGAATGTAAAATTTCGAGTTTAATATTTTAATTTGATAAGAGTATTGTTAAAATATTTAAGATAATTTAATAAATTTCCTTCACATTTATTTTTAATGTTTATATTTACAAAATTATTTCTTCATTAAATTAGACTATTTCTTCTAAGCTAATTATAACATTTCCATCCAATCACAATCTGTTCTGATTATTTTGTTGAAGATTTCCAGAAGTCTTTGCAGTGTCGTATTTTACTATATTCTCCATAAAAATGCAGAAATATAAATCTATTTGGAAGAAATTAGTCATTACTCATTATTAAAGTGAATTTTTACTAGAAAAACAAGTATTCAGTGTTTATTGTCAGGTAAGCACTGATTAGATATCAATATTATACAAAATCGTTAAAGCGACTTGTAAAAAAAATATTGAAATCCAAACAAATCAATTTTCAGTAAATTACTCTTATTTTAATAGCCAGCGTCTGTATAAGAATCCTGAAGTACAGCCATATTAAATATCAATTTCAAGTTTGAATAAAGTTCATTAAATATCTTAGGATCAATATCCAGGTTCATACATAATTGTAAACTCCACATTTTTTTGGGTTTGGGGCATTTAAACGCAAAGATTCATCAAAATTTCAAAGTTGAAAATGTTCACGATTGCATAAATTTAATGAGAAGGGAAAAAACAGTAATCTCCAATCAGATATTTTTTTAAAAACTCCAAAGAGATGTGGCCTTAATATTGTAGTTATAAAATAGGTGTGTATAATGAAAAAGGAATATCTATTTACTTTATATTGGTTTAAAATAATTTATTTACTTTTCTTGGTTACATATTATATTTTATGTTTTTTTCTGTTGTAAATAATATAAGTTTTTCTTGTGCTTTATCCGTTCAAGTAAAGAATTTTGTTTGAAATTCATAATTTATTTTAATTTAATATTGATGGAGTTATTGAAACAAATGTTCTTTAACATGTATATCATAATATTTGGAGTTTAAAATATTAATCTATTGTTTTTATTTTCCCTTGTTTGATGAAATTAACAAGTTCGTTTACTTTGTATAATAATGTTAAAATATATGTAATTTCATTATTTCACACCAATATTATTCTTGCTACAAATATTCTAAAAGATCTCTACACACTTCTATATTATTATGTAGTGATTAATTTAAAGCGTATGGTTGAAACCTAAAGTTTACTTGAGAACGTGTCCTAGCGCCAATGCTCGCAGTAAAGCGAGTTCCCCTAAACTGACGTCACGCGCAGAAACGGACGAGTTTTAGAGGCCGGACGATTTCACCTTACTTCCTCACACCACGGGCAGGCCTAGCAAGCCGGTAGTGGAAAATATATGACTGGAATAAAAAAAAACTGATCCAGGCCACAGGCTGGGAGTAGTAATGGACGAAAAAAAAAAGTTTAAAATAACGATATTTTTATTTTATTTAGTTCAAATACACGCCATTCGAGAACGAAAAATTTAAAAAAACGATAAAGATATATAATTATTGATCAAATATGCACACAAAAAAATGTCCCACTGAACACCTCTAAAGGCCGAATGTTCCCCATCCCTGGGATAAACCTTTCTTGGTGAAATATACTAAGCTCGTATTACGTATATTGACACTTCTAGAAGCGAAACAAATAAAAGTAGAATAATCAACATTGACAGAAGGTCCCTATGATTAATATTAGGCCTACTGCATCTGTAATTTCAAAAATATTTTTACTGGAGCGTTCAACATAAGGGCAACTAATAGCTTTTTGTTCCCCCCACCACGTTATTATAACGATATCTGCCCCGCGATTGGGCACCAATTATATTGATACCGGAGTTCATGATGATGATTCGGGTGTGGACCCGTGTATGCCTTACGGTTGAGCAGTAAGTATAATGATACCGGGTTTTATAATGACGACGCGGCCTTACTGCGCACTTGCTATAACAAGGGTGTGACGATCTGATTTTACGTGTATTTCTTACTGTGGGATTACTGATTGGTTAATTGATTAAATTAGTACAGATTTAACATTGTACACGATTTATTTTATTAATTTCACTATTTTTTTTACTATAAAATTTGCATTGATACAGTTTTGTTCCTTTACGAACTGACGCGGAAAAACCTGAGCTAGTGCTGTTACAGACTGAGATTTTCTCTCTGAAATTAGTATGTTTCGTGTGATATTACTAGTTTTTCTTTGTGTATTTATACGCACAAACTGCTTGTATATGACCTACCCCTTGCTTCTTGGACCTCTTGTTACCAATGTTAAAACTAACTAATAGGAGAAATCCTGGCAACCTGATGTTGTGAAGGCTGGCTTCCTATTGGGTAAAGGCAGCCAGCACATCATCTGATTTTCAAATAGAACGAAGGAGGGGGTTTTAAAACGTATTCTATTGAAATTACTTTTGAAAACGCGTGATTCTCCATGGATGAAGTATTAAAAGGAAACTTTACATAGAGTTCTTTAAAGAAAAATACACTTCATCCATGAATTTTTGAATATATGACAGGGGTCCAAAACAGTATCATTACATTATTAACTCTCCAGGCCGCACGCATTTTAATTACTCTCATGGGAAAGTGATGACGAAAGTAGAATTCAGAAGAAATGTAAACCATTTAGGAAAAAACACCATTAAGGTGGAATGGAAGGGGACGCGAAAAAAGGTCAGTGTTTTTGGAGTTCTTATGCCAAACATAAAATTATTGGCCAAAATAAATGAAGTATTTTTCCAGTACAAACATAGACTTTCTGGTTTCGAACTCCTGCCTCTCAGTCAATTGTGATCAACTGTGACCCGAGTCCACTAACTTAGAGCGCGGGACGTATTAATACATGAAAGTAGATCTAGTAAATTTTGTAGCTCTCTGATCAGTGTCAGAAAATGGTGGGATGAATCTCATTCAGTGAGTGGACAGTTTTACATAGAGTATAAAACGCCTACCAGGTCCTACATCTGTGTAATTGTTTGGTGACGTATTAAGATGTAATTAGTAATATATTGTAACTTTATTAACATGAACTGACCTCCGAGGGGAGGGGTGGATGTAGAGCCGTTAAGGTGGATTTAAAGGGGGCAACTACAAATCTAGGTAACACTGATTTGATCTCGAGGTGTGTCTAAAATAATTTAGTAGCCTATTTGTGTATGGGTTCATCTTGTTTCTCAAACATTAAGCGTCAGGATAAAGGTGTTTTATATTAGGTGGGCTGTTTCAGGTTGAGTTATGGTGTTGTTCCTCTGCTGACAGTTGTACGTTAACGATTCGTTTCTGACTAACTCTCATTGGGCGGCAAGTCAAGATAAATTTTATATGTTTTTTTTTATCACCGCGTCTCATTAACAGTTTGGGTTGCACACATATGTATTCATTCCACTAATGTGTTAGGAAAAAGGAAAAGTTGAATGTAGAGGAAGTGTAACCGAATTTGCGTGTAGGGGGATTGAAAAATCATTTTGGGAAAAAAAGCTTCACTACATCCAACTGGGCTTCGAACCTCTATCTTCCCGTCATCGGCATTCCAGTTTATTTGCGAGAGTGACTCTTTAGACCAGGGGTCGGCAATCCTTTTGGGTTCCGATCGATTTATAAACTCGCCAAAGGTCCCGAGTTCGTCCATCTTTTCTCCACTCAAGATTAATTTTTCCGTCTGTAAAATCTTATATTTAGACCTAATGCTTAAATTTAATCTTCCCTCAAATATTTATGATCCCAACTTTATAGAAACAAATAAAGAATAGATAAAATATTTATTTTTGTATATTTAACTATTTAAATTTCTTCTAATCTTGTGGTCACACTAAAATATTATTTGAAAGTACTTGATATAGCCTATTTTAGAGTTCAAAAGATCGACTTTCTGTGACGATGTTATCTCCTTACACGATCGACTAAAAATTGCCACGAGATCGACCAGTTGCCGACCCCTGCTTTAGACCATTCGACCACCGAAGTGGGTAATTTTCCATGTTTTACTTCAATTTTTTCAGAAACTTTACCGAAACTAAAAATACACACTATTACATTAGTGGAAATATTGTCGTACAAAGCCATAAGTATTTATTTACATCTTGAGGAAATTATATTATAATAGTGTAAATTATTTTGGAAACCGCCCTCAACTCAGGTTATTTGGGATATTCATGAAATCGGCTTGTAGAGCTCTTATTGAAAGTATGAATACATAAAACGTTTATAGAACCCAATGTTTATCTAAAAAAAAACACACAACAAAAGTGTGCTTTTCAATTTAAATAAATATTGTGCAGTGTGCAGGGTATGAGAGAGTAAGAGCTGTGTGTATGAAGAACCGGAAGAGGGTGAGTATTAGAATGAGGTAATCAAGCAGCCTTAAGGGTCAACAACTCATTGCTAAAGCGTTGTAGGGGGGAGAGGGATTGTTCAGCTTCCAAGAGTTGGATAAGTAAAAAGAAGTGATAAACAAGCAGCCTTATGCCCCAAGACTTTGAGCCTGTTTAGATTGAGTTGCAACAACCGGCATAGCACCCCTGCTCTTAATGTATCAAGTAGACAAACGCTATTAAATTCACAATAAAATTTTAACCAAGGTTACCGGCCTCAACACCTAGAAAAACCTATTCAAATGAAATTGAAATCGTTTACAAATAGAATGTATAAATTAAATAGCGTGTCCATGTTGAGTCTGTTTGTTAAATTTATACTAGCTATTGCATTTACAGTCAGATCGACACAAGAATAACGTTTTAGGGCAAATAAAAAATAAAGGTAGACATAAGTTAGGCCTAAATTAATCAACATAGAAAAATTCTAGACTATCTTTCAAAAGTGATAGCTGCAGAGTACTTAGTTTGTCTTATAATGTTAAAAACTCTGTTCCTCGATACCTTGATTCATCGCCATCATTAGGTCATCAACCTTGCAATTGGTTTCCTTCACCTCTACACTTTGGCCAACCCTGGGCCAAATTCATTACGTCTTTGTACCTTCTTCTACCCAACATCGTTTGATATCTCATTCATGTACTCTAGTCTTGGTCTCCATCTTGAATTTCTCCATTCCACATCTCCTATTATCTTCGTCAAACTATCATGTCTCAATTTATGTCATACCATGTTTGTTAACTCTTCTTTGCTTATATAATATTATCTCCATCCATTCTTCTTTAGCGCCACATTTCAAATTACTCTTAAGGTGCGGCAGAAGGAATCGCGAGTAATTTTACAGTTTTTATAGCATTACACGTTTTTGGCCAAAATAAATGAAATATTTCTCCAGTAGCAAAGTAGAGTTTAGTTTTCTGCATATGCTAATATCAACAGATTTTTAATATCTGTCAAGGGTGTCCTGGAATTTTGTCAAAACTTTTTCTCTTTATTTAAAAGGTTTTAACAAACTTCCAGGACACCCTTGAAGGATATTCAAGATTTGTTGATATTAGCACGTGCAGAAAACTAAACTAGGCTTTATGTTGCTACTAGAGAAATATTTAATTTATTTTGGCCAAAAAATTTATATTCTATTGTAAATTGTAAAAATACTTTCGCTCCCTTCGGCCACACCTTAATCTTTTCCTTTCAGTTGCACCAATGGTCTGTGTCTCACATACATCACTTCAAACTGGTGTCGAAAGAATCGTGACCCGCTTCGGTGATCACGTGTCGCTCTCGTAATAGACCAGACTACCGTTGAAGGGGAGATGGGGTTAGAATCTCGGTTGGTCGTACTGATAATTTTCCCCCCCTAAATGGTTTTCAACTCTCTCTCCACGCAAACGCGGTTAAACTTCTTGTAATTCCAACCTTTCTCATTATTTAAGGATCAGCGTAGTCAGTACATAGGCGTATAACCCAAAAGGGCAGTAATAAGTAGTGCTAAAAGAAAAGAAAAGAATCGAAAATTGAATTTAGATAACTCGATTCTTCTCTCCCAAGTCCCAGTTGCTCAAAGTTTTTGTATTTAAATGATAGGAGAATATTTATACAGGGTTAATTTTAACTGTCACGAATCACCATAATTGAACCAAATCTGCCATTTCAAGTCTATTCACTATTTACGTTAACGCTTTGTACAATGATGTGTTCTGTAACACATCAATTGTGTCAGTGACCTTTAGATAATACTGTCCCCTTTACATTTGCTTACATTTTTCTTTAAAGGTTCTCCGTATGTTGACCCGACTTTCTGATCTAGCAACCACGTGAAAATTACATTCTCGACTATGCTAGGATTCAGAACAATGGTTCCCAATCTGTGGATCACGAACCAATCTTTTAGTGGGTCACGAAAAGTTTTTTTTTTGAAATGTGAATTTTGTTTAAATTATTTGAAAATACAAAATCATAAAAAATATAGAAAAGTAAAAAAAAAAAATGAAGAGGAAAAAACTAATGTGCATAAATATACGGATAGTATTAATAATTTAAAAAAAAATACAGTTGTAACTAGAATATACCTAAAATCCCCCTCCCACCTCCGTTCCCCTCATGTTCTTCAAAACTAGGAGTTGGGTCACTAAAGTTGGTCGTTCTAAAAATTAGGTTGCAGTCTAAAAAGTTTTGAGAATCACTTATTCAGAGCAAAGCCTGTTCACTCTGCGTCTACGTTTAAAAGCAGGTTTATTGTTAGCACCGCGTCTTACTACCAGCTCAGGTTTTATAAGCTTATGTACTAATTACGCTGATGAGTTAGGGATGGGTAATTCTCAATTTAGAGGAAGTGTACCAGCATTTGCATGGAGGGAGAGTGTAAAACCATTTTGGGGAAAAAACACCCTCATTACACCCGACTGTGACTCGAACCCCTACATCCCTCTCATGGGTAATCTAGACTATTGTGGCCACCGAAGCATCTATCAAGGCTTTTAACGACCTAGTTGAAACGGATAGGTGTGAAGAGGGTAGCTTATAGGAAATACACCAGCATTAGTGTGAACATAAGATGGAAACACCAATCTACAGTACACCTAGCTGTGATTCCAACTGTAAACTCTTAACTAAGTGAACTACAAGTCTATAACATTTGGGCCATCATTTAAGGTCATCACAGGCCCATTTATAGCGTTTGAGACAGGTGAACTAATTTGAATAATATTGGCATAGTTTTTTTTATTCGTCCAAACACACATACATGTAGCCTAACTTTGTGTTCACGAATACATTATTATTATTATTATTATTATTATTATTATTATTATTATTATTATTATTATTATTATTAGCACTGCATCTTACTACCCGTTCGGGTTGTACACACTTACGCTAATATGTAATGGTAGGGTGATTATGAGATGAAATGTAGGACCTAGAGTTTAACGTGGGATCCGAACCACGGTGGAGGCCTGGCATTCCACACATTCACAAGTTGTGATTAATACACGTCTTGTCAGAGGTGAAGGAAGGGTTTGGCAATCAGATAAATCTGTGCCGGGACCAAGGATTGAACCCCGGACCCCCAGCACAGAAGTCCGACACCTTACCCCTCGACCGCCAGGTCACCTTCACGAATACAAAATTTAAACATGAAACAGGCTACTTCATTCACGATAGAAACACCCATTATATAAGTAATTTTACCTTGTATCTTTGAGAAGATAAAACGAGTTTTTACTCCGACCGCAGAATGACTGCCTGCGCAACCAACTGATGAAGTATTTTGAATCGAGAGTATACTATAGAGGGATCATTGAAACGGTTGAAAACGTGTTTGTATTTTTACCCCCTCCCCGTGTTGCTAACTACACAATTTTATACATTTTATTCTGCTTGTGTAGCGCCAAATGTTGCAAATTCTGTTTCTTTTTATTAGTCTCCTACGGATACCAGCTTGGCCTGTCATTATTTTCAAGTAACTAGTAAGAGTCTGCTAGTAGGACACCAACTGTGCTATAAAGTTAAAGACTTCGGGATTCATAAACATTTATTGGCCCCATAACGTTTCTGAACTGTTAAAGTTTTGTTTTTCATTTTTATTTAGGCCTAATAAAGTTCTTGTGATGAGTAAATGAACGTTGACTTAAATTAAACCATGCACACCCGTATAGGTGGGCATGCGGGCAAAGCAGTCAGCCTCGTATCGTCTGGTTTGACGTGGATGGAGAGGTTGGGGCTAAAATTCGCGTTGGATGTACTGGGGTGTTTTTTTCTATCTTTACTCGAATTCGGATGCATTTGCTTTCAATTCTACCTTTGTTACCCATTATTGTGAATATGGGGACTGTCCGGACAAAAATAAAGACGTGGAACATAAATATAAAGAACAAATTATGCAACCGCTCGTTTAACAGTATTGCACATACGATTCAGTGACCGCATGGTCTAAGGCGCTACTCTCGCAATAGGCTTTCTGCCGATGACAAAAATATAGAATTCACTGAGGTTGATTTTTTCTAAATGGGTTTCCTCTCTACCTCCACGCAAATGCATGTACATTTTCTAAATTCAACCTTCCTTATCCTTAACACATTAGAGTAATTAGTGCTTAGGCGTATAACCTGAACTGGATAGACTTATAGACGCTGTAAAAAAAAGTTATACTCGCACCATTGAGCATGTAAACTAATCATTGTCAAGCTTATCTACAGTAGTATGTTTGTAAATTTTGAAAAAATAACACCTAGATACGAGAATTGAATCCGGGACCCTTGGAATAGTGCGACAAGGCTTTATCACTGAGCTATCCAGGGTTCATACCCTCTCGAGGGTTATTCTTCACTCGTGGCTCAAGGCAGAGTGATGGATGTGTGGAAATGATTCGGATACCTATTGAGCTATCAATTTACGAATATGATCTTGATGCTGCGATATCTTTAACCTAAAAGATCATTTCAATCTTCCAATCTTCTCTACTCATGTACAATTACAGTAAGGCCTCCCAAAATATCCGCCGATTCACTATCCGCGGTTTACCGCTGCCTGATTTTATTTAATTTTAATTAAAGAAAAAAACTTGTTTATAAGTTTCAAATCACGTGCCAAGCGAGAGCTGGCCGTACTATCAGCACAAACGCGCCTACTATGTACTGTACATTTCCTAACTTATCATCATAATCATCATCATTATCAGTGATCGTCGTAACAAAAAGAACGGAGAACAATAAGTACACTGTATTGTACAGTATACGTTATTATTACTTTATCTAATGTTGGTAATATCATACGGTGAACAATCTATCATTTAAACTTTACCGTATTTATGTACGTTACATGAATGTCACGTTATATAATAGTTAGGTATTATCCGTGGTTTCGCCTAACTGCGGTAGATCTAAGAACGTATTATCCACGGATATGGGGGCACTACTGTAACTGTACAAGTGTTTGCTTTCTTAATCTAGTCTGATTCGTCGGTGACTAGGAGGTCAGGGTTAGAATCTCAGCTGTGTGTACTAAGGTCATTTTCCCTTCATTCAAATGCGGATACATTTTCTCTAATTTTTACCTTCCTCATACCTACTCTACTGGTGTACTGTAGTTAAATACATATAGCTCGGGCAGTAAGTAAGACTTAGAGAAAAAAACTTTAATAATATTCAGCCTATATTGAAATTATGATTTCGTTCATATTAAGTGTTGTTGGCAAACAAATTTACCGTTAGTAAATGATGGATACTTTATCATGGGCATCGGAAAATCCTGGATAACTCAGTGATAGAATATTGGTGCGCTAAGCCAAAAGACTGCTGGTTTGACTCCATTGTCTAAATGTAAATGTTTTCCTATATGGTTTCCTACTCTACTTTTACGAAAATGCGTGTACATTTTCTTTAACCATATACCATCCTCATTCCTACCTTATTAGTGTAATTAAATGTGGGTAATTGGATGGGCAGTAAGACACGGTGCAAACAGAATCTTCATATCAGTGGTTGACATTAAAAAAAAATGGCCTCCAATCTCTCGTATTTACTTACTTACTTACTTTATAACATTAAGAGCTTGAAAGTTCATTTACGCACTTACAAAAGTACATACGCCACCTATCCCTATTTTTAGCTAATTCTATCCAGTCCACTTCATTACATTCTAATCCTTTCAGGTCCATTCCAATGTTATCCTCCCATCTGCGTCTATGTCTTCCCAATGGTCTCTTCCCATTGGGTTTGCCAGTCTGTACCCTAAACAAGGTTCTAAATTCTCCCATTGGTGCTGCATATCCTGCCCACCGTAACCTGCGATACTTGATTATCCTAACAATGTCTTATGATGAGTACAGGATATGTAACTCATCATTATGTGACCTCGACCACACCCTAGTAGCCTCGTTTGTTTTTAATCCAGATATATTCCTGAGCACCTTGTTTTCAAACAGCCCTTTTTTTTGTCATGTAAGATAAGAGACTACGTTTCATACCCACTGAGAAAAACAGGTAAAAATGTTGTTTTGTGTATTTTGAGTTTTATTACATTACTTGAAAGAAGGCGAAATGACAACAGCTTACTGAACCAGTAGCATGAATTTCCAGACTTTATCTTTTTACTAATTTTCAATCTAATGTTGTTATCGCTAGTTAAAAATGTTCCTAAATATTTAATCTTACTAACCCTCTAAAATGATATGTTGTTCGAAGTGATCTCCTAGATTTATTAAATGTTTAGTGATCAATAGGTTTTTCTTTGTGAATGTAAAATTTGATTCGTAAAAAATTGGGATTTTTTTAAAACTCAAATGTTGGCCCAGCTTATGAAGAGACCACTCACTATAGAGAAGAGTTTCGCCTGAAGTAAGAGCAACACGCTCTACACTGAGGTGCTCCCATCCATGTCTACAGGGCACGGGATGCAATAACAAACGAGTTGTAGGTACTTTAGTAGGCCTTCTTCTTATGTACAATGTCCTGATTTTGTTTATTCATGCTATATAATTTAAAATGTTTACTGGAGGTCAATGGTTCCTAAATATTAATTTTCAAGGTCAATTTATTACTATGTACGGTTTCTTTCTCATTAAAAACGAACTCTTTTTTTGTCGTAACTTAATGTACACTTCAAATTGCGATATGTATATAGCAGCATATTAAAATATGAATAAATTACAATGTGCGTCATATGAAATATGAAATTTAACGTTTCAGAATACACGACAGTCTTCTCCGCTTGATAAATGCTGTATATCGTGTGTGTGTTGTGTGTGTGTGTGTGTGTGTGTGGTTGTAGTAACGGGTTATTACGAAGCTCGAAACAGCAAAACCAAACATCGTTGGCGTATCGCCAGAATATACATTTATTGAACGATTCATTCTAAAGACTTACATTATAAGTCAAGTCTCAGCAATAACGAGTAGCTTAAAATTGAATATGTAACTCAGCTGGAACTACATGTCTCTGGAGTGTACTCTTGTTTTCTTTTGAAAGCAGATTAATTGGTAAGTACTATTATCAACCAAACTACCTCCAGAAACACTGCTTGGTATTTTTGTGGAGCCAATGAGTGGTGTGCAAGAGCAAGGTTGAACGTTGTTTTAGTTCCATTGTAGTTTCACTAACTCGCTAGTGCCGCCACTAAAGCGCCACTCAAACTATGGCGTCATTCTTTGCCCAAATGACCGCACACTACCCTAAATAAGAAAATTTTTGCCGCCAAAATTATCCCAACCCTAAAACTACATTAACTTTTCATCAGTTCTCAAAAAACACTCATCCTAGTTCTTGAATACCATCTAATATGTCTTCGCGTGTCGGGGTATTCTGCATATTTCATTAGAAGAAAGAAGGATTGGTACGACTGGAGGCAGCCAGCCCCTCTCAGAAACTCTGCTTCTTTGAGTCTCAGAAAAGCCAATATATGGTTCTCACGCGGTGTGATCTTGGGTGCTACACTAAATATCACCTCTGAGGGAGCTCCAGGTCTTATGGAGAAAACAATTATCTTCGCTGTCTTTCACTGGTGACAAATCTCCTTGCTTTCAGTTATGTCAAGAAGGGAGTGCGCTAGTTTAAGAAAGAGCCACTGGCAATTGTTTGTAATGCTATACTTTTAAATAATATCTGTTGTATAAGTGATTTACTAGGATAGTAAATAATATGATGTATGATTGAAATAAAACTTGTTAAAATTTATCAGATAATGATTGTGAGCTTTGTTGATTTAGTTTGATGTTACTAATTGTCTAGATTTTAAGATCTGTTCTAATATTATTTTAGTTTTTTAAGCTTCTTATTTAAAATTGTTATAAATTAAGTCTTCACCAGATTAAATAAATAAATAAACGTCGACCAACCAACGTTACAAAATTCCTCTTATATTTAAGGAAATCTTGACCACACGAAAACAAGAGAATGACAAGTCTGTTTCCCAACCATATCCATACAGAGATGATATTCAGTGTAATTTAATAAGCCCTCTTGTGCTGTAAACCTCTAGAATCAATCATCGGAACGATTACTCTAGTCCCACGGCCCGGATCACAAGTCCATGGTGGTCCTTTCCCGCCAACGTCGATACGTACACGTCATCCAATCTTGCCCCCGCGAAGCTCTGTTAAGTGGCTCTATTACACCTGGGCCTGCTGCGTCTGTCTGGTGCGTTGCGGTCACGTACTGTGCGTGTAGAGAAGTCCCCCCCTCGCCCGCTTTATCCCCATTTTACTACAAGAGCTCCCCATCACTGGAGGACCTCTTCAATCCAACTTCACTGTCGGATCTAGTTGATACTTCGAGTATACTGTTACGTCTCTTCCACGGCTAATCCGGCAGCTCACCGGCAGAAATACTCATCTTGTGGTGGAAAGTGTGGCATGGGGTTTTTGAGGGGCGATGCTCTCGGTACAGTACACTCTGTTCTGATAAATTATACACTTTTTGAAATCGGTATTATAATTATTTAGGTCAGTAATAGTTACAAGGGGGTGTTAAGTTAACATGCAAAATAATTTCGGTCTATTCAGTATCGCAAAGCATCTTCATTATATGTTAATAAATCATCGTATCTACCCACCCCCTTTAAAAATAATTATAGTAGTTTATTTTGGAGTTCATTCAAAGCATTGAGTTTCTTTTCCATCATTGAGACTATACTATATTTCATATAATTTATTTGAGGTATTTAACGTGCACTTTCTGAACTGACTAAATTATATCAGCACATGATTTATAAACCAATTTAAAAATGGAACAAACACAACATTCAGCACCCGGGCGTTGATTTATCACTGCGAAAAGGGAAACCCACATTTCACCAATGATACATTTTTTGGTCATGCCAGGAATCGAACTTGGAATACTTAGCGGAGTAGACAGACACGCTGCTACCAACTGAGCTAAGACGTCGGACGAATATCTAATTAAAGGAGCAAGATTCTGAATCAGAAATTCCAGTGGCCGTGTCTTGATATTTTTAAATAGTAAAGTTTCGGGTATTCAGGGGAATGTCGAGTATTACTAACCCACTAACTCTTTTAGATCCAAAAAACCCACAAGTTTATTTGTTTTGTTTTTAGCACTTAACCCTCTCACTCTGTTCATATAGAAAAGGAAGCTTAGGTCACTAATAGTTCGTAATGGCGATATCAAATTTGTACGGATAATAAAAACAATAAAACCATTATTGAAGTTATTTTGATTTAAATAAGGGTTGAAAGGGTGGGGTAGTTTAGTTGGTAAACGAACAGCGGTGCTCTTCTTCATGGACGAGAGAACATGTATGTTAGCTAAGTCCTGGTTGTGAAGTATTCGGCCGGTTTGCCCGGAGGGTATGAATGCCGAGGAGGTGTCTAGTTGTCTCTAGTTAGTGTTAGCCGCTGCTGCACGATCACAGGGCTGGCCCGGTCATTACCTGATCCACCGAGGAGAGGATGGTGCATCGCGCGGTGTTATTAGGGATCCCTTGCGCGCCGACATGACGGGGTCACGCCAAGAACCGGCTAACCGACACGGATTAGAAGGAAACACTTGATTTCGGTACCACTGCACTGTTTGACAACTTTAGAGCCTGATTGGCTTGAAAGTTGAAACTATAGATTAGGTGCGTGGTAAGAGCTCTTAGCTCAGATATAAAGGGTTGAGTTTTCCTACATACTCTTGATGAACATTCTGACGCGATTTAGTTTGGTAAAAATGTACTATCTTCTTTCTTTAGCTTACCGAGTACTGGTTTTAGAAAATAAAATAAAATTTTAGTGATAGGCCTATCTATACCTTCCTGCATTTGTTTCTTTAACGATCACAGTGAAAACTTGTAAACATATCTTTTATCTCTAGATGAATTGGCAGAGCCAGACAATTTAGCTCAGTTATTTGACTTACTGATCTAAGAACCCCGAACTCGATTCCAGGTAAGAACAGAAATTGAATATTTAAAAAGTGCACCTGAGTTATATGTGGAGACAGTATATTAAGGACCGGAGTAAAAAATCACTTTCGTAAAAAAAATATTCTTTACATACATGACCAGATTTGAACCTTGATCTTCTTGACACCACCAATTCAGTATACTGCAAGTTCTACAACTTAGACCGCATGAACATCGGTGTGTGATTTAATAAGGGTGAACTTACGTTTGTGGCTTTTTAAGCGAGTTATAGACCTATGACTTAACTGTCTGTTTAATTGTCTTTAGCGAAGAAAAAACTTGAGGGAAGATAATATTTGAAAGAGATTCACGATTTTTTCAAACTTCAAACTTCCCTTTTTACGCTCCGTCAGTGGAAATCAAGTGCAATGCAAAGCTGACGCCTTAGACCGCTTGGTCCCCGCTGCGGGTGGAAATCACACAGTGCTATCGGATATAGGTATGAGTTGGAATAGGAAATATATTTGAATACTTTCTATCCCTAATGAATTTTTTTATTTTATTTTAGCACTGCGGCTAATCTGTTAAGGAAGAAGAAAGTGAATTTAGAGGGAATGTATCCTAATTGCGGTGGACGACCAAGATTCTAACTCATACCATCAAACCAGACAGACTGAGCTTAACCCCTTGTCCGCGTGTCCATCGTTGTGAGATTGGAGTGAATCTATCTTAGATGTATTTATTTAAGATGGTATTCGGTTTTACGTTCTTTTTATTGGATAGTTCTGGTACCGTTTCCTAAAACTCATCCTCTTTATCCAATGTTAAGTCATTGAGTAAATTTATAATATTTTATAACCTGGTATTGATTTATAAGCGCGGTACTAAGCATTTATCCTACAACCTGTAACTAACCGATCTCATGGTATAGTGGTCAGAGGCCCCGACTGTTGACCTAGAAGTTCTGAGCTAGGTTCCCGGCTGGAACCGAGGAATTTTTCTTTAAAAGGGAATAATTCCCATGGTCACCAGGCTTTGGTTAGTTAGGCTAAGCTAGGTTAAGATATTCATTGACTCCACCCCATCATAGCCCCTATCACCATCACCTAATCTCACTGGGGCAGGGAAAAAACCTCCAGGGAAAGGATTAACGATTAGCAAATTCGGGCGTCCCCTGAGCTACGGTACATTAGTATTGGCTAATCTTCCCGCAAACCGGGCTACAGATTGCTGTATCCCAGACCCTCCATCATTATTACTTATGACTATATTCATAGCTAAATAATCAAGTTCAATGGAAACACAATAATCCAAGTCTAGTGCTGTGACGTACAAATGACTAAAGAGTGTGTGACTTGGCTTGTTTTTGTTCCAAGTGTTATATTCTTAATTCTCGGTCCTCTCACGCAATGGAGCTTTCCTCTTAAATAAAGTCTCATTTACTTACACACAAACTAGATAGGTTACAAATGAGCGCCGAGCTCATTTACACCCATTTTGGTGCGAGCAATTTACTCAATAGAATTTCGCACTTTATAACTGTTTTATTTTCTCAAGGTGACCTGGTGGTCTAGGGGTAAGGTGTCAGACTTCTGTGCTGAGGATCCGGGGTTCAATCCTCGGTCCCGGCACAGATTTATCTGATTACCAAACCCTTCCTTCACCTCTGACAAGATGTGTATTAATCACAACTTGTGAATGTGAGGAATGCCAGGCCTCTACCGTGGTTAGGATTCCACGTTAAACTGCAGGTCCTCCATTTCATCTCACAATCACCCTACCATTGCACATTAGCGTAAGTGCGTATAACCCGAACGGTTAGTAAGACGCGGTGCTAATAATAATAATATTTTCTCAAGGTTTTTGTTATTTAGGTGAAATTAATAGATGGTTATATTTTCAAGACTAAAGTGGTTTTTTTTTAAATCCAAGATTGAAGTGGCTTTTAGAAGACTTGACTGATTTACAAAGCTGAAGTGTTGTTTTGCTTGTTCATAATAGGTAAGAGGTGTTAGGTAATACACTTTGGAAGAAGAAACATGCTAATTTGCAACAAAATTGTCACTTAAGCTTAGTACATAAAATAGGACTTCTTAGTTCCGACACCTTAGCTCAGTTGATAGCTTGTCTGCCTACTGATTCAATTCCCGGCATGGCCAAAAAATTAAATTATCGATGAAAATATGAGTTTACCCTTTAACATTGATTAATTAACGGCCGGGGATTGGGTGTTGTGCCTGTCCTAGTCTTAAGAGGTTACTTATAAGGCATAAGAAGCCATGATAAACCTAGACAGCTGGTAGTGGAAAAATATAGGTCTTGAATAAAAAACTTACCCAGGCCATAGGCTAGAAACAGTAATGTATGTAAAAAAAAAGTTTCGACCTAGTGGCATTATTGCTTTTAGTTCTGGCAATGGTATTAAAAATAGAAAGATTATGACATAATTAAAATAACTTATTACATTCCTCAAAATTTTACAAGCCATTCAAATGCTTTTATAAATATATATATATATTATCGCACTGGCACCTATTAAAATAATACCTTTCTATTCTGAAACAGAACCAGTCCAACTTATCGCATCAAGGTCAACGAGTAACTCATCACAATGGGGAGAGGTGTTAGATGTGAAGACAATTATGACACATAAAACATTTTTATAATATTTAACTTTCATTTAAAAAAATATTAAATTGAAAAAAAATTTGGACGTTAACGCGAGTTTTGAATTATTTCTAACATTTTATATTTTATTTCTAGGAAATTATTTGTCCTCGTTAGATTAACAAAATTTTGTTGATTAAAAATACTAACATTAAGCCAACTTTAATGTATTTATTAAAGTTTATTTAAAAAAACGTGATATTACTAAAACTTCAATAAATATTTTTTTATTTTTTTAGATAGTAATAAAATTTTTTAGAGAATATCTCTATTATTATTTATTTCAGAAAAAAAATTTCTTGTTAAAGAGAAAACAAAATTAATTATTTCTAAAAACACTTAAATATGGTGCGAAGCTCTCGCAAACATCCCCGAGGCATTTTTATAGTTCAAAATTATTTTTTACTGTCGTTTTTGACTCAAAGCACCAAGAGTACCTTTTGAGTTGAGATAAACACCTCAAAGTAGGATGTGTTTTGAATTCAACTGTAAATAGGAAATCCCACGCGCAGCCCCAGCATTGTTTGGTGTATAATAAAATAAATCCCATGACTATGTGTGTATACTATATATAAGTTATACCCCCATTTTCTTTAATAATAGATATATCTGAGAGATAAAAAAGTTACTAGACCAACTTTCACATATTCATACGTCAGGTCATGTGTTATTTGACTGTTAATTTTGATAAATATTATCAATACCTATAAAATTACCCTTGTAATATAGTAAACTTTTTATCAATGTTGACCGCATAAAAATATGTTTATCTTATAAAAAGTGCTTCAAATGTCCAGTTGTGATAAAAAATAATGGTGTAGATCTAATGTTCTTGTTAGCATGGAATTCTTTTAATACTTTTCAAACCCATTTTGGCGTAAACCATATTTTGAACTTTAACACTGCTTGAATACGGTGAAATATTTGAACATCTACAATGCGTCTGAGCTCTTCAGTGGGCGTCTTTATTTTCAGCAGAGAAGCTTCATTTTCACATTTAATTTAATTAAAAAAATAGTTTCAAACGTATTCTAAAATCAGTAAGTGTAAATTATTATGAAATAATATTGTTATTTTATAATAATATTTTACAAATATATCTAAAAAAAAAAATCTTAGAAATTTCAATTATCGGTGTTTGCCAAAAACTGAACTTTTTTTGTTTGTGTTTTATACCATGTCACATAAAAGTAAAGCTATCACAAACAGTTTTGCCTTGTCACCTTCCTTTATTTTAGATATAAATTTTTTAAATGAATATTGAAAATGACACGCTGGCCCTGAAACGACCCCATAACGGGGAGATGTAGGGAACGCAAAGGCAGTATTTTTTGCAGTGTTTATGGCAAAACTTTTTTTTTTTTCAAAATGAATCAAATATTTCTCCAGTATGAATGTAATTTAATTTTCTTCACATGTTGATATCAACAGTTGTTGAATATTTGTGATGAGCATAGTGACATTGGATGACAAACTTTTTAAATAGAGAGAAAAAGTTGTCATTAATGTCTAGGACACCCTTGACATAATATATTCCAAGAGCTGTTGAGGTCACCATGTGAATAAAATTAAATTATATGTTTTACTAGAGCAAAATTTGATTTATTTTGGCAAAAAAAAAAGTTTTGCTATAAAAACTGTAAAGACATTTATCTTTTTCTCGAGTCCCCTACACTCCCACTGGGTACTACGTCACTGTAGTGGATAGATATGACAAACGTTTGATGTCGATCTTGTTGTCAACACTTTTATAGATATGACTAATGGTATACCTAAACTGATGGTAAGTGTTTTATTCGACTAATGTGCTGTTTGTAATATATCTTCACAAGATGTTTATATTTTAATGCTACCTGAAGAAGATACATAAAAAGTTAGTTTATATTCGTGTTTGAGTGCGTAGGTTTATAACTTTTTATTTTTTCCTCCATCCGTTCCTCTTCTTTCCCCTACTGTATCTTACCTCCTTCAATGTTGAAGGCAAGTTTTAAAGGTATTAATATGTAAATGGCGGCGTTCATTTCAGACAACCTTGCAATGTTGGGGTCTGGTACTCTGTAAAGCTGAAGCGATCACGAATTGCCTCCTGAATGAAAGAAAATACACCCAACTTACTAAGTTTTGATTTTGATATTTTATTACAGATATAAATTTTAACGCGATTTTATAATTAATGGTATTTAGTGGGTTTTTTAGTACCACGTTTTACCACCCGTTTGACTATACGCCTATTTATACACTAATACTCTAATGTGCTAGGGATTAGGAAGGTTACATTTGGAGGAAGTGTACCCACATTTCCGTGGAGGGGGAATGGATAACCACGTAGGGAAAACCATCCTTAGTACACCTGACTGAGGTCGAACCCAGATCATCCTGTCATCACCAATCTAGTTTATTGTGAGAGTGACAACATAGACCATGCAGCCATTGAGGTGAGTGTGTTCTTATCGTTCACCTAAATTAACAACCCTGCAAACACGATCAAACCAATAATGAAAGAGCCTAATAATATTAGATGACATAGAAGTATAGTTAGCATAGTATCTATGTATTAACTGGAGGAGCGCCGTATCAACGTCAGCGTGTTTGATTAAAGGAGATTTGGACTGAAGTTCCAAATCTGGCCGGTTGGAGTTAAAACGAATATATTTTATATCCTCTCCAACAGGCAAATTCTGGTGCATTTCCTCTTAATTACATTTCCTATTTAACCGAATATTAAATACAATTAAGTCTTTAATAACTTGTTTTTATCAAACGCATTAGTAAGTCAAATTTAATTTCTAGTTCATCCTCTAAAGCTAAATATAATTCAAACCTAAATTGATGCAAATTAATCAAAGTAAATATTACTTTAGCATTTTTTTTTATTATTACGTTTTCGTGCCCGTTTTCTGAACTTTGACGAATTATGGCATTAATTTTTAACACACTTAGTCTAGACAGAGGTTAGTAAACTACACTCTAGAAACGCCCCTATCCCCAGATGGAGACCAAACTTTGTCCTCTTGAGTGAAAGTAAAGAGCACTAGTGCATACTGACCCTGGTAGTCGTGCTATATTATAGAGTCACCATTTTGTTGTGTTAACTTTATATTATAAAATAAACCAATACAGTTGCCTTTTTGCCTTTAGATGCTACGTAGTCTTAAAGTGGGATGGAGAGGGACGTGAGAAAAGGGCATATTTTTTTTTGCAATTTTTAGGGCAAAACTTTTTTTTTGTTAAAATAAATAAAATATTTCTTCAGTAGAAACATACAGGCCTAGTTTAATTTTATTCACATGTTGAACTCAACATTTCTTGAATATCTGTCAAGTGGTGTCCTGGAATTTAATGACAACTCTTTCACTTCATTTAAAAAGTTTGTCATCTGATGCTGCCATACTCATGACAGATATTCAACAACTGTTGATATCACCGTGTGAAGAAAATTAAACTATATGTCTTTACTGGAGAAATATTTTATTTATTTTTCCCAACAAAAATTGTGCTACAAAAACTGCAAAAACACTGACCTTTCCTCTCATCACCTTTCATCCCACCTTAAGGTCATTCATTTGAATTCATCAACACTAGTTGAGGTAGTCCTGGATCTTATGCTGATACACATTCTGAATGTCAACCTTTACAAGTTAACTTCGAAAATCTATCAGTAGATCTATTTACATACTAGAATTAATTTTATCTCACATTAACATACGGACATCTCCAATAGTCTTGTCGTCATAACAGGTAACAGGTAAAACTTTAACGATGCTTCCTTCGAAACAATGTCCTGACAGTGGCCCAGTTGTCTCAGCGTCTTAACAAGAATACATTTTGACCTTTCCCAGTTATTCGAAATCCCCCATTGACAAAAGGATCACTGGATATATCTTAATGCTGTCAAAATGTACATAGTTTATTAAAAGTGACAGGTGTAGAAGCTATTGCTTGACGTATACATTAAACTTTTTTTTTGTGCACGGCGTCTTACTACTTGTCAGGGCTATCCACATTTAGCTACCAAATGGGGTACGGATGAAGAAGTGGGATTTACAGGGAGAAAAATCATAAATTTGTTTGGAGAGAAAGTGAGAGACTGGGAAATCATTTGGGATGAAACATTCTTAGTAGACCTAGCCCGGCCGGGAATAGTACCCCGTCCTCCCCATCATTGACAAACCAGACTTGAATAGCTTGACGTTTAGTTCGCGTGACCATCAACGTGGGCTACACGATAGTAAATGTACTATTTAGAAGATTTTAATATAAAATCACGTATTTATTTAAACGGTCAGGATTATAGACGAACGTTTACAATAAATCAACGTCAACTATAACCCGCTTCGGTTGCCGCATGGCCTAAGGCACTACTCTCGAAGTAGACTAGACTGCCGGTAAAGGGGAGATCAAGATTCAACTCTCAGTCGGGTGTACTGAGGGTGGTTTTCTAAATATAAACTTCTTAATTCATAAAAACAATTACCTTATAATTCGAATGGGTGGTAATATGGAGTGCTAAAAAACATTAACTCTATCCAGTCCACCTCATTAGAATCTATCCTTATCTTGAGCTATGTTGATATGAGCTTGAGATATGTTTGTTCTACTTCTAAACCTAAGAAATTAACAGAAAAAAATCATCACATTACATTGATACAATACATTTCTGTTAGCTACAATCCTATTGATATAAGATACTTTTTTTGACATTTACAAATGTTAATAAAACTATCTTAATTTGATCTATACTTTAAATAATGTGATCTGCAGCGATCACTTTTTATAAAGCCTCAATATTAAATACTTATGAATTAATACTAATAATAAAGTAAATTTTTATTGTTCTTGACAGCAAATTAATATGTTTGGATGATGCTTTGCTATTCATTTGCAGCTTGCAAGACATTGAAACGTTCTGACAATTTCATCAATATAACATCCAAGTTGTGGCTGATTACCTTCTCTGTGACGATCTCATGGTATAAAAGTCATGTTCCACCCACATCCACATCCACATCCACATCCACTTTTTTTTTTTTTTGCAACTTTATGAAGATGTCTCACTTCATGAATGCTGTCACACCAAGATTTCCACCTAACACAGTCAACCTATCTCCAAATAAGTACATGGTTCTTATAACTTGTTGCGGCATGATAGTCGAGAATAGTTCGTGGGGGCAACTTATCAAAGGACCGAAACAACGCGAAGAAAATAAATAATTTGGACTAGAAAGAATTATATCAGTAACGAAATTAAGATCTGTTTAAAATTCATGATAATCTCTAGCCATAACTGATGTTCACTGAATTGGATGGAGTGGCAAAACACACAAAAGCATTTTTCTTGTGTCATGATTATCTGAGATTGTGACCGGCTCATTAGCATGATACTCACGGCCAGTTCTTGTAAAAGTAGACCTTCTAGATGAGAAATGTGTACTTTATCTCTTTAAGGATGCTATGTCGCTCTAGTATTCTTGATTATTAATGTAGTTCTTATGTACACTTTAATTAGTGTATTCATTTACCCAACTAATCAGCCCCATGGTTTAGTGATCAGTGCACCTGGCTACGAGCCTAGGGGTCCTGGGCTCGATTCTTGGCTGGCACCTTAGGTATTTTTCCCTAAAGGGGAATTACTCCAATGGTCACCAGGGTTTGGTTAGTTAGTCTTAAATTAGGTTTAAGTATTTCTACTGGTTCCAAACCCTCATACTCAATATCTCCATCATCTCATCTCATCGGGACATGGAAAGAGCCTCCACGGAAAGGATGTACGATTAGTACATTCAGGCGTCCCCTGGGCAACGGTACATTAGTAATGGATAATATTTTCACAAACAAAAAATGAACATCTAGACCGAAACACCGCTGAAAAGTGAACCGTAGATGAAAACTGAGAACGATTAGACCTGAATGCTGAGCCCACGCATGTGTTTCTTCATTTGTTTCATGCGAGCTTACCATGGTCTTATCAGAACCAGGAGGAACAAACATATCTGTTTTTGGGTTGTTATTTTACTCTAAATATATTTAAATAAATATAAAAACATATACAATAATTTAATATAAAAAACATATGCAGCAAATTCTTAGAAAATTAATCATTAAAACCTCATTAAATTATATATATACATATATATTATTTCCTATAAATCTAATAGATGCACATTCACTGTTTCCTCCCTAGCCTCGTGTACAATAAAATATTTTCATACCTAACATGCTATTATCTAATTCAATGCACTATATTATTATTAGCACCGCGTCTTACTACCCGTTCGGGTTATACGCACTTACGCTAATGTACAATGGTAGGTGATTGTGAGATGAAATGGAGGACCTACAGTTTAACGTGGGATCCGAACCACGATGGAGGTATGGCATTCCACACATTCACAAGTTGTGATTAATACAAATCTTGTCAGAGGTGAAGGAAGGATTTGGCAATCAAATTAATCTGTGCCGGGACCGAGGATTGAGCCCCGGACCCCCAGCACAGAAGTCTGACACCTTACCCCTAGACCACCAGATCACCGTCCACCATTAAATAAAATTTCTGCTCAAGCAGATCCGATATTTTAATTGTTAACTTTGTAAATTACATTCTCACATTAATATCAAAATTGTAAAAAATTGTTAACTCAAACATTTTATTTGTTTTTAATTTTACATACATTACTGTTTCCAGCTTGTGGCCTGGGTCAGTTTTTTATTCAAGCCATATATTTTCCAGTACTGGCTTGCTAGGCCTGTCGTAGCTTCATATGCCTTATGATCTATCTTAAATCTTAAACAAACACAACAACCAGTCCCCGGTCGTTAATTAATCACTGTGAAACGGTAAACCCACATTTGACCATTGATACATTTTTCGGCCATGCCCGGAACCGAACCAGGGCGGGACCCTTAGCTCATTAAACGGACACGCTACTGACTAAGCTAAGGTGAACATTTTTCGGCCATGCCCGGAACCGAACCAGGGCGGGACCCTTAGCTTATTAAACGGACACGCTACTGACTAAGCTAAGGTGTCAGATAAAAACTGTAAAATTGTAGACTGTATTATTTTAATCTTCAATCAACTTTATGTTTTGTACACTATTCGCTATATATCATTAATTGATTGCGTGCAATGCATAAAGTTGATTGAAGATTAAAATAATAATAAATAAAATAACTACTATAAACGTAATTATAACTTGTATCATTGCTGGTGATTTCAGAGTCCATTATTTTTTGATTTGTAAGTACTGTGAATATATTACTATTTTATTTTCAGTGGCGTGGCAACATCTAGGGGCGCCGGTGTGCCGGCTCTGCTTATGATACATAACTTACTTAAATGAAATGTTCACTCCGTTTAATTTTATCTTGACGGATTACACTAGGAACCTATCTTATAACCTGCACCATAGTAGAACAAAGCAAGTTATGTTGGCTGCCCTTCAGGACTTATAACGTATAACATTTCTACCAGATTTGGTGGCGGCATGGTCTAAGGCGCTACTGTCGCAGTAGAAAATGCCGATGACGGGGAGACCAAGATTTGAATCTCGGTTGGGTTTACTGAGAGGGGTTTTTCCAAAATTGTTTTTCACTCTTCCTACACGCAAATGCGAGTACACTTCCTATAAATATAACCTTCCTATCTCTAAAATCATTAGCGTAATTAGTACATAAGCGTATAACCCGAACAGGTAGTAAGACGCTGTGCTATATATATATATATATATAAATAAACAACACTACCGATTATGATCGATCAAGGTAATTTTGGTCACAGTAAAATATTATTTCAAAATACTTGCGGCATTTGGGAGTTCAGAAGACTCAAATATCGATTTTTAATAGGTAAGTAGTTTTCTTACACGATCGACTGAAAATTGCCGTCAGATCGACCGGTCGATTGTGAGCGACTAATTACCAACCCCTGCTATAGATCAATACGATCTGCCAAGCTTTGCTATTCATGAACAATTCATTGTAGAAGGATTAGCTTTCTACAACTTAGATAAATGTTATGAATATACAGGGTGTTTCGCTCGCCCTCATCCCCTAAGTTTCCTTTTTAACTTTCAAATTAATGAACGTAATTGGTGTATGAGAAACAGTCAAGGGCCAAGAGTGAGTGAAACACCTATGCATAATTATATAAGGCACTCTTGGTTTTTCTTCAAAGATAATCAAATTGTACATTTTGACTACGGGATGGCGGACAAAAGCCGTCTTAGCCGAGCATCCGAAGCCCCCTGACATTTTCAGACCCCTCCCCCCCTTTCCCGATAGCAAACTGGTTGCTTTTAGCAACTCTATCAAGTTGTCAGCGTCTTGTTGGTCTATGAATATCTCGCCATCACCGTCTTACGGCTGCAGAGGGGGTTTAAAAATACAGTCACCAGCCAGCCATGTTTAAATAAACTTGCAGGGGCCATGTGCTGCTACCTCCTGCTACTCCGGACTTATTTCACGTTAGAATACATTTATTATTTTTATTTTTACTTTGATGAATTCTTTGTTTCTCTGGTTGGTGAGGGAGGATGTCTCTGGCGAGCTTCGTGGGAGTTGGGGTCTCAAATACTCGTCTCCGTGACGAGGTGAGACCATTTAGAAAGTGCTACCACATACCATTTTCAAAGGAAGGGCCTGTTAGAACTTTTTCTTAGCGGTCAACATCGATTATATTTTATTATTGGTATTATTATTTTATAGATATTGGTATTATCTACCAAAAGTGACAGTTAAAGATCACGGCTTTGCTTATGAAAATGGAACTGTATCTACACCGTAAGTCAGCCCCTTCTCCCAAAATCTTAAACTTAGCCCTCTCTTTCTCTCTCTCTCTCTCTCTCTCTCTCT
>CABFWB010000045.1:90873-104534 GCA_902151455.1 Timema bartmani
TCAACACAGAACACAAGTACAATGCCACTAGTACACTCAACACAGAACACAAGTACAATGCCACTAGTACATTCAACACAGAACACAAGGTTTATTAACGGATTTAATGTCAGTGCTGGGACTACCGGTGGCTTAAACACTCGAGGTTTAGGTTGAGGAAGCTAACATCTAAGAAGCAACACAAGTGTTCTTGTTGGGTTGATGGAGAGGGGTTAGGGGGTGGGAACTGGCTGACTAGTGTGGAGATAAATCAGTTTCTGGTTTATCTAACAAGGTTCTATTACCACCATACCCTTATCGGGGAGCACGTGGATAGTGTGTCAGGTTTACATATATATATATTTATTCTGTGATGATGAGGTCGGCGTTTGAATCCCGTTTCTGGGTGTTCTAAGGCTTATTTACTAAAATAGTTACCCACTCTTCCTTCATAAAATGCAGGTACATTTTCTCTAGATTTTTCTTTCCTCAACCCTCTAAGGTTAAACGCCGTTAAAACGCGTTTAGCCCTGACAGGACAATTAGTAAGACGCGAGTGAAAAAATAGCATTCCCTTCACAAGAATGTCAGCTACTAAGCCTACTGTACTCCCTACCATGCGTGTAATCCCTCAAGGCCCTTGGCCCCGTCGAGTGCAAGTATAAAACCTATTTTGTGTGATGGTGGGCGGGAGGGTGAAAGGCGTGGTCTCGCTTCACAACCGACCAAAGTATCCTTCCGCGCCAACAAGAACAGACGGATCACGGAAACAGTATATGGCGCTAGCTACCGGACGGGTCTTGCGGAAGGATCATACGTTTGGAAATGTCAGTTTTCTCGAGAACGAGTGAAATTTGTACAGTAAAATTTTCAACACCTCTTCTAAGATAATGTATCAATGTTTATTAATTGTTACATTTTCTTATTTTTTGTAATGAAGCCGGCAGTTTTCTATTGATAAAAGTAAATTTTATCGATATTTGATTACTGTTAAAATTATAAAGGAGGTATGTATATAAAAAGTATAACTTAATCAACATGATTCTATTCTTTAACAAACCGTTTCCAAAAAGAAAATTACAAAACAATAAAAATTCTTGAATATAACCACGGCTCTGCATTTCCACTCCAAATGAAAAGGGCCATTCGCCTTAAGCTTCTCTGTGTGTTGACCATAGCACTATCTTGCGTGCAATCCCTCAAACCTCTCTGTGTGTCGACCGCAGCCCTACCTTGCGTGCAATCCTTTAAACCTCTGTATGCTGACCACAGCCCTACCTTACATGCAATCCCTCAAACCTCTGTGTGTTGACCGTAGCCCTGCCTTACATGCAATCCCTCAAACCTCTCTGTGTACTGACCATTGCCCTATCTTGCGCGCAATCCCCCAAACCTCTATGTGTGTTGACCGTAGCCCTATCTTGCGTTCAATCCCTCCGACATCGATGCTTGCACTGCCAGTTAATAAAGTGCTAAAATATTAAGATTGCACCATAAAAAGACGGGCCTCGCGCCTGAGAGCTCTCGGCCGCCCCCAGAGGCCACGGACTGGAATCAATTAACCGGTCGTTTAACGAGTCGTTAAGTTTCTACAATGAGACGTTGCTATACAACTTTCCAAGCCATATTACAAAGCCTTTCCTTCTTTAGAGGCTTCTCACTTGTCTTCCGGCAAAGCAACTACGGCAGTTTTGGGTTTTCTAAGTTCTCGTCTGTTTATTGCTTTGTGTTTGTGATAATGATGAACACTTGGTAACAAAACACTATTATGATAGTGTGGTACCCACCACATAGTTTTAATACTGTAGTGCGTAGCAATACGTGCGTGTAATAATTTAAAAAAGGGTGAATATGCGTAACAGCTTGATTATACTTTATACATCCTTTTTTATTAATTTATAGATATAATAAGATTTTATCTAACGTGCTAATATTCCAAATTCACTTGTTTAACAGTGTCTTTAGCGGTAAATGTCAACGTTGTGCAGCATCCTTCTCTCTCTCGGTCACCCAGGCCAAATCTTCTCAGAAGACAAGGGAGGGGCACAAAGACGGCTGCATCCCGTTACTCAGGGAATGTTCTAGAGGCCAAGACTTCGTAGATATGTACCTTTTGGCAAGCGTAGGCTTCCTTGGCTAGCTTGGTAGTCGTCTAGCTGGCCGGGTGTTTGTTCGTCATATGAATACATATTTTCATTAAAATCACCGAATATTAATCAGCCGGGCTCAGTCTAGGATAAATCATGATCAAGATATTTAGTCAGCACAGTTCCCTATAAAGTGAATCAGCAGCACTTATAATATCTAATCGCTGATTCCAATTATTGTTCAAGACTTATAACAACAATGAATGAAACAAATCAATCAAACTTACATTTTAATATTAAACTCAACAATGAAAAGCCCCTAATAAAAAGACACCCCGTAATAAAATACAATATTAAAATAATGTCACCCAAACGTGGTGACATAATATTTCATTACTACCCACTCGTAGGAAAAGTGAATATTACAAGCTTACAAGAATCTCGACACAAAATACAGCCAATAACGTGTACCACAACTTTATTCAAACATCCGTTTAAATTGGTTAACTTTGATTCTAATATAATTCTAATATAATATTTATTTTTACAACTTGATTAATTGTTTTGTTACTCTATTTTTACAAAAGTCGGATTCTTAGAGCCTGAGATTGAGCTTACACCTAGCTCTGAATCTTTTGCATCCCGGATACTTTCACTGAGATTCGAACCAAAGTACTTTACAAATTATTGGTCATGTCTGAAGCACAGAGTTTTAACGTTATCCATTACGGCAGATGCTCAATTCATCGTAATTTTCTTCACACGGTGACCCTCAAAATTTCCTGAATATCTCTCAAGGGTGTTCTGGAATTTAATGAGAACTTTTTCTCGCCATTTAAAAGGTTTGTTAAATAATGCCACCATACTCGTGACAGATATTCAAGAACTGTTGGTATCAACATGTGAAGAAAATCAAATTATATGTTTCTACTGGAGCAATATTTTATTTATTTTGGACAAAAATGTTTTGTCATAAAAACTTCAAAAACACTTTGCTTTTATCGCGTCTCCTTCCATCCCACCTCAATATTTCAACAATGTTCAGTATTAGAAACCTCTATAAACTATTTTTCTCCATTAATGTTCAATCGTAAATGATCCACGTGCAATAGTGCACGTGTAAATCTATAATTTCTAGCCGACTGTATCACAGAGCTGATTGGCATATGATGCACTCTTTTAATTACAATAACGAGAGTGGGATGAGGATGGTAGAATGCTGGAGGAATTTTAACCGCTTTTGCGTGGAAAGAGACTTAGAAACCATTAAATGAAAAACACACCCCACTGGGATTCAAACACTGATATCTCCGTCACCGATAATCCAATCTTAGCATGAGAGTGACGCGTAAGACCATGCGACCGCCGATGCAAGTATAATTAGTTTTGTTTTTTTTGTGTTTCACTATCCGTTCGGGTTATACGCTTGTACTAATCACGCTGTTGCGTCAGGAATTAGGAAGTTTGTATTTAGAAGAAGTGTACCTGCATTTGCATTTAACCGAGAGTAGACAACCATTTAGGGAAAGCTCCCCTCAATACACCAGTTGGGATTCTAAACCCGATATTCCCGTCATCGACAATTCAGTCTATTGCGAGATTAACGCCTTAGACCATTCGGCCACCGAAGCATGTCAAGTATAATGTATATAGATTTAATTACTGTTGGTTGTGTAATCCCTCAAGCGTGTAATTTTTTCCCCTGGGTTTTCAGTTTATGCCGATATGTTGGTGCCATTGAAAGGTACACTTTATATATCTTGTTGGACAATGATATATCGTTGCACGTAGGGTGTTATTACTGGTGTGCTAAATGTGCTACAGCGCAAGGTTCGAGTGGAAATTATCTTAAGGCAGACTCTGGTAGGTGGTTCGGTTACATGCCATCTGCAACGATCTGATAGTAAGCCTAAGCAATAATTAATCAGCTTTATAATTATGATTGTGATGGACACCATAGCATCACCAAATATTGAAATAAAAGACAGGGGTCAATTTGCGATAGGAATATCTAACTTTATTTTTATATGGTAACCAATATTTACAAAAGTGAAAAATTATGTTAAAACTTTCAAAATATACCCAATATCATGTTAAAACTTTCAAAATATACACAATATCATTTAAAACTTTTAAAATATACACAATATCATGTTAAAACTTTCAAAATATACACAATATCATTTAAAACTTTCAAAATATACACAATATCATTTAAAACTTTCAAAATATACACAATATCATTTAAAACTTTCAAAATACACACAATATCATTTAAAACTTTTAAAATATACACAATATCATGTCAAAAGTGACAGGTTCAGAGCACACATGACATGACTGAGTATAAATATATAGACTCATATTCAGTTACATTTTAAAATGTAAGATAAGGTTCATTCCTACGGCGGTCCGACTATATATTATACCTATATCCTGTTTCCTTTTTAACAAGGGATAAGAATGAGTTTTAATAAAATGCGCCAGAATTAGACTGGAGGGAGAATATGAAACTATAATATGGAAATAGGTAGCCTCACTGCTTCCGGCTGAGGATCCGATGCTAAATTAGTTTGTTTTGTTTGAAACTATTTAAGCCGCTAGGATAGTCGAGCAGAAATTCTTAAACGTCAAAAACACAGTGGGTTCATAACTTTACCGGGTGGAGCTGTCCATTAGTAGGAGAACAAACAGGGAAATATGAAAATCCAAATACCAATACATTGTGTTGCGACATCCCTCCCCCCTTACTAAATTACATAATTTGATTCACAAAGATCCAATCTACGCTCCTATGGCAGTTACCTTTCGCTACCCCAAGTATTTAGGTCTTAAAGATCAACCGAAATATGTGAGTTTTCGTAATTTTCATAATGAAAAAATTCAACTTTTCAAACAATGTTTACAAGTCTATGAATATGTATAGGCTGATATAAAATAGTTGTGTGTTTAAATTTTGTCAATATTAAACCTAAGCACAAGATATGATTGGCTCTATCTCAGCTATCTAGGCAGCTCCTATACAATGTGGGATATCTAACGGTTTAATCTTGTGGATAAGGATGATGAGTAGAATAGTTTTATAGGAAGTGCAGCGCATTATTAGTGGGGAGGGGTAATGAGGCACCCAGGCGAGATTCAAACCTTGGTCTCTTTGTCACCGGCAATCCAGGTTTTACCTGAAACCTTAGAACGTGTGTCCACCGGTTAAAATAGGAGTGTAAGGAATGCGTGAAAGGACCAGTGTTTTTACAGTTTTTATAGCAACACTTTTTTTTCCAAAATAATTAAAATATTGTTCCAGTAGAAACATATAGTTAAATTTTTTTCACACGGTAATATCAATAGTTGTTGAACACCTGTCATGAGCATATCGGCACTAGATGACAAACTTTTTAAATTAAAGAAAAAAGTTGTCATTGAATTCCAGGACATTCTTGACATATTCAACAACTGTTAATAACACCATGTGAAGAAAACTAAACTCAATGTTTCTACGGGAACACTATTTTATTTATTTTGACCATAAAAAGTTTTGATGTAAAAACTTCAAAAAAACACGGCCCTTAACTCGTGTTCCCCACACTGCCACCTTAAGGTGGTTAGTTGGTAGGTTTTTGTACTGAAATATACTTTTTTTATTAGAAAGTTTACGTTAAATACTCCCAAATAAATAGTTAATGTTCTCCTCTAGTAGAGACGGATTGTAATCAATTGTTTAATCAACTAAGCTCTATGAACGGTGATATAACCTGATAAAATAAACCTTGCCCGAAACATTTTACCTACGCACAGAAAATATATCAGAAAGCGTCTAGTCATGCCGACTTGCTTGGCTCTTTGTTGGAGAGCTTCTCAACTGAAGATAAATTGACCGTCCCAATCAAACCCCATTTATTGAAATTTTATTCAACGTGCAACTGTGTTCCTTTGTTACTACAGATAAAGTGTCAAACTATTTAACCCTAACACATACATGAATAAATTTACACTGGCATCAATTGTCCGAATTTGTTTTCGTGAATGGAATCAATGGTATTGATCCTTTGTACCCAATAGTCATCCAAAAATAGACAATCACACGAGTTGAACGAACGCCTCGTTTAATTAGTTTTATTTTCATTCCGTATGAGACTGCGAACTATTTTTTGGGGGGTGCGTAGGGTTGGGAGTGGGGGGGCAAGGACGAATGAAGACAGTCATTATTTGGAGGTGGATTTAAACGAACAGATGGCCATCAGTGCTATCCTTGATTTATTTAGTTGACTCTCATTACCGTCAACTTAAAATATAGCTATATTAACACTAGTTGTGATATTTATCCAACATCTTAGCTCACTCGGTAGAGTGTCTGCCTACTGAGCTAAGGGTCTTGGGCTATATTCCTTGTGTGGCCGAAAAATTTATCATTGGTGAAATGTGGGTTTACCCTTTCACATTGATAAATTAACGGCCGGGGACAGGATGTTGTGCCTGTCCTAGTCTTAAGATATATTATAAGGCGTATGAAGGCATGACAGGCCTAGCAGGCCGGTAGTGGAAAATATATGGCTTGAATAAAAAACTGACCGAAGCCACAGGCTAGAAACAGTAATGTATGTAAAGTAAAATTATGATATTTGTCGTGTTTAATAAAGTTAGGGTCAGCACCAATGTGCACGTGGACTAAGGTGTCATTTTCGTATCTTCTAGTTTGTAGTGATGTGGAGGCTAGTGTTTGATTTCTGGTTGGCTGTACTAAGGGTAGTTCCTCCTATATGATTTACCACTCTACCTCCACACAAATCCGAGTACATATCTTCTAGATTCTACCATCCTCATTTCTACTACTAGCTTTGCGGTTAGACTGGATGAGTATTGCGGAGAACGATAAGGGAAAACTACTTATTTTTCTTTTTTTTTTCGGTCCATACGGATACATTAATTACGCTAGTGGAAATGTGGTGCAGAAGGTAGAATTTTAAAAGAAATGTTCCTAAATGTGTGTGAAGGGAGAGTGTAAAACTATATAAGGAAAAACCCCTCTACCGGAATTTGAACCCCAATCTCCTTTTCACCGGCATTTCAGTATAACATGCGAGTGACACGTTAGACCATGCGAACACTGTTGTGGGTAAAACTACTTAATTCAAGTGGGTACGAATTAAGAGGGTATGCACCCGCATTGTACGGGGGAGTAGATAAGTACAGTAAATATTACATGTGGAGAGGCGCCCTCCATTGCATCGAACCGGGATCCAACCCAGACCTCCCCTTCAACAGCGACCAAGTGCAATGGTAGTGACACAAACCCCTGTGCTACTGATGATTGTTGCAAAGATCCAACCCAGACCTCCCCTTCAACAGCGACCAAGTGCAATGGTAGTGACACAAACCCCTGTGCGCCTGATGATTGTTGCAAGGATCCAACCCAGACCTCCCCTTCAACAGCGACCAAGTGCAATGGTAGTGACACAAACCCCTGTGCGCCTGATGATTGTTGCAAGGATCCAACCCAGACCTCCCCTTCAACAGCGACCAAGTGCAATGGTAGTGACACAAACCCCTGTGCGCCTGATGATTGTTGCAAGGATCCAACCCAGACCTCCCCTTCAACAGCGACCAAGTGCAATGGTAGTGACACAAACCCCTGTGCGCCTGATGATTGTTGCAAGGATCCAACCCAGACCTCCCCTTCAACAGCGACCAAGTGCAATGGTAGTGACACAAACCCCTGTGCGCCTGATGATTGTTGCAAGGATCCAACCCAGACCTCCCCTTCAACAGCGACCAAGTGCAATGGTAGTGACACAAACCCCTGTGCGCCTGATGATTGTTGCAAGGATCCAACCCAGACCTCCCCTTCAACAGCGACCAAGTGCAATGGTAGTGACACAAACCCCTGTGCGCCTGATGATTGTTGCAAGGATCCAACCCAGACCTCCCCTTCAACAGCGACCAAGTGCAATGGTAGTGACACAAACCCCTGTGCGCCTGATGATTGTTGCAAGGATCCAACCCAGACCTCCCCTTCAACAGCGACCAAGTGCAATGGTAGTGACACAAACCCCTGTGCGCCTGATGATTGTTGCAAGGATCCAACCCAGACCTCCCCTTCAACAGCGACCAAGTGCAATGGTAGTGACACAAACCCCTGTGCGCCTGATGATTGTTGCAAGGATCCAACCCAGACCTCCCCTTCAACAGCGACCAAGTGCAATGGTAGTGACACAAACCCCTGTGCGCCTGATGATTGTTGCAAGGATCCAACCCAGACCTCCCCTTCAACAGCGACCAAGTGCAATGGTAGTGACACAAACCCCTGTGCGCCTGATGATTGTTGCAAGGATCCAACCCAGACCTCCCCTTCAACAGCGACCAAGTGCAATGGTAGTGACACAAACCCCTGTGCGCCTGATGATTGTTGCAAGGATCCAACCCAGACCTCCCCTTCAACAGCGACCAAGTGCAATGGTAGTGACACAAACCCCTGTGCGCCTGATGATTGTTGCAAGGATCCAACCCAGACCTCCCCTTCAACAGCGACCAAGTGCAATGGTAGTGACACAAACCCCTGTGCGCCTGATGATTGTTGCAAGGATCCAACCCAGACCTCCCCTTCAACAGCGACCAAGTGCAATGGTAGTGACACAAACCCCTGTGCGCCTGATGATTGTTGCAAGGATCCAACCCAGACCTCCCCTTCAACAGCGACCAAGTGCAATGGTAGTGACACAAACCCCTGTGCGCCTGATGATTGTTGCAAGGATCCAACCCAGACCTCCCCTTCAACAGCGACCAAGTGCAATGGTAGTGACACAAACCCCTGTGCTACTGATGATTGTTGCAAGGATCCAACCCAGACCTCCCCTTCAACAGCGACCAAGTGCAATGGTAGTGACACAAACCCCTGTGCGCCTGATGATGGTTGCAAAGATCCAACCCAGACCTCCTCCCCTTCAACCACGACCAAGTGCAATGGTAGTGACACAAACCCCTGTGCTACTGATGATGGTTGCAAAGATCCAACCCAAAACATTCCCATCCCTTGCTGAAAACAACACCCAGCTAAAAAAAGACACATTCCGTGATAAAAATCTTCTCTTTCCTGCTGTTAAGTGTTATTACCGTCGTTTGGGAGGCAATTCAGACTTTTTTTTCTCTCTCTCCCTCTTGTCTTTTGTTTTGTTGGGAAGTGTTTTACAAGTCGAGACATAGTTAACACCGCCATCATCACAAGTGTTTTTCATTGCGCGGTGGGTAATGGATGGGTCGAGGGGGAGTTCGCCACGCGTCGGAACGAGGGAAAGGGGAGAGGGAGGGATGAAACGCGAGATTTCTTCCTTTCTTTGTCATTTCGATACGGATCAGTGACGTTTCCTTCCAGAACATAAATCCTCTTTACAAGATGATGTAGCTCGGGAGATAGTTTAAGTCGGGACGTATCGTACATACACAGTGTTTTGGAGCAATTTAAGAATTCAAAAAGTTATTTTTGGTAGATATCGCCTGGTTTTATTTCTTTGAACTGTAGAACGAGGAGGTATAATTTAAAGAAAAAATAGTCCTTAAAAGCTATAATTTGTATGTTATATCTTTGAAATAACATGAGAGTGGAATGAAATCTCAAACCTTTGGTTTAGTCATTTTTATGCTGCGCCTTACATTTTAATTATCACCCCCATTGAATATATATATAACAGGATAAATTATTATTTTACAACGCAATCTTCATAGTTTTGAAATTGGATATACACTTGTTTGTTCAGCGTCCACCAAAATATATTTTACTTGGATTTAAGACTCTCTGTAACAATAGACCACAGTATCTCATTGAGCCAAATTAAGATGAATTTTTAAAATCTATATTTAATTTTTTTTAAATCAAATAATGGTTTGGTAATTTAAAAAAGAAGTTTGATATTTTCGTATCTTTTCAAAAGCAATCGATAATAGGTAGAAAACATTACTCAAAACTAATAAAACATGTATATGCAGGATGCCAGTAAAATTGTTTACTGATTTTCTTCCATATTAATACGATTAGGTTTATCTGCCATGAGCATATCTGTTGCACGCAGAGGTGTTAGATTTATTAAAACCTACACGTTATCGAAGTGGGTACCGTGTCCGAAATTTTTACAAGTCCGAGACTCGCGGTCGACGGAGGACCCCCTCGCCGAGGCCCATAACCAAACCTAAATGCTTCGATGACAATTTTTTTTTTAAACCCGGAGTTATTTAAATTTACTTTTTTTTGCCACCCGTACAGAAATTTTTCTCTGGCAAATAAATCAAATATTGCAGTTGAAATTCAGAATTTAGTATTCCACACACGGAAATATCAACAGTCTTCTTAGCATACAACCCGAACGCATAGTTAGACGCAATAGTAAAAAAAAACACCACAGTGATCTTGAATAATTGTGATGAGCATATTAACATTTGATGAGTAACTTCTAAACGAAGAGAAAAAACTATCATCAAATTCTAGGACACCTTTGACAGAAATTTAAAAAGTGTTGAGATTACTATGTTAAGAAATTAAACTATTGTGTTTCTATTGGAGAAATATTTTACTTATTTTGCCGAAAAATAATCTCTGCTATAAAAACTGTTAGAAATACTCCCCCTTTACTCGCAATAACTACCATCCCACAATGAAAACTGGTCATGTTTTAACTCGCGACGGGCTTAGTTCTATTTTTGTGACACATATGTACGCCTCTTGTTTGAGGCTATTCCCAGACCAATATTTCTCTTGTAATGTGGCAAGAATGAGGTAGGTATATTATCTGGGCAGCCAATAAGTGCGACACAAAGGACGGGCTTATCCCAGACCTTGTTTACTCAAACTACGCTGTTTTTAGAAACACCGCTCAGCAGCTATTAAACCCCCCTTGCTATTGAACTTCTCGTATTGTTACATTTTTAGCTCTTTAAAGTTGGCAGCACAGTGGAACCAGCATCAAAGGAGAGATTTAATACCTTGAATGCCACCAAGAGATGGTTCAATTTGCGCCTCAAAGGTGGTGTTTCATGTAGAAAGGAGAAACTAAAAACTGTGCAGGTTTTCAATTTTCACAGTAAGAACCTTTAAAGAAATATACCCATTACTTTTTTGCGACCAAAATGGTGACATTTTACTGGGTTTTTAGTTTTCATTTATACGTATTGTTAATATCTATCAGAACTGACAGCTGATGGCAATGATTTGACGTTTGAACATGTGTAAATAGCTCTAGTAACGTTTCTAGACCCACATCGGTGGTCGAATGTTATCCAAGCCGTTCCTTTTTCAAAAGACTAGACCAGTGGTTCTCAACCTTTTATTACTCGCGGCCCTCTAAATATCCTAAAATATTTTCGCGGCCTCCTAGTTTTTACTAACATATTATTCATTACGATTTATTTTAAAATAGTGGCTGTATTTACTGAATAAAACAACAAACAAATAAAAAAACAGAAATTAACTTACCTAAATGTATTTAATGGGACCTCTGCTGTTGAACAATTTCCAATAATTTGTATATTATTGTTTCAATTGCATTACTTAATACTATTCGCTTGCAGGAGTTTATTCGGAGTCGATTTCGCTGCTTCGCTTTATTATTTATCACTGTGGGAAATCTATTTTAACATAAATAAATAGAAACAAAGGGCAGCAAATTTTTAATGGCGATGATAAACAGATGGAGATTATTTGTACCATCCATGATTTCTATTATACGTCCCTCCCCTCCATAGCCCCGGAAAATCGAGAGTCCACTGTACTCACATGCTTACGATCATACAATTATTTCTTACAAACCGTAAAATTTAAGATAATTGACTTCAGTAATAATCAAATAAAATTTTAAATTATTTTACAGAGGCCCCCCCAAAAATCTTTCACGGCCCTCTGATTAAGAACCGCTTGACTAGATTGTGATGACAGGTATATTGGGGTTCGAATCTCAATTGGGTGAGCTGAGTTTTTCCTTAAATGCCCCTCCATTATGCCTTCATGCAAATGCGGGTACGCTTCCTCTAAATTCAACCTTCCTCGTCCATAACAGATCTGTGTAATAGTACAAATGCGTATAGCCCGAACAGGGTAATAAGATGCGGTGACAAAAGATAAACTTTTCTTACTTTCTTATGAAAATTGGACAGTATACGTCCGGAATATGCTCATATTTACAATGACGGAGTGAGAATAAGAAAGGTATAATTTAGAGAAGTACCCACGTTAGTCTGGAGGGAGAGTGGGAAAAACATTTATCAGAAATAATCTCAGTTAGAGCGTGCCATCAACTCTGTGATACTCGTACAATCGGCTATGAATCTTAAATTCACACGAACAATATTGCGCGTGGATAATTTCTGATTAAACAATAATGGAGATAAAGAGTTAATAGAAGCCCCTAATACTTAATGTTGTCGAAATATTAAATTATATTTGGATAAAAACTGCATTGAAAAGCCCGTTTTTGACCATTTTAGAATGGCTTCACACTGTGCACAAATCTTCATTCTGTCCTAATAAGGACATACCAGAGTTATTATCAAGAAACTTTGTCGCTTTGTCCCACATCGTCACAGCGGGAAATTTCGAGTAATCATTCAAAAATGAAGGCACTGCACACATTTCTGGCATATCGTGATTATTTTCTTTTTAACTTCCATACCTCGCGTGAGTCGGGAGTTGAGTTGATGCTCTGATGAACGCTCTTAATGACCATAAAACGTCTATCAACTCCATGGCGTCAGTCTGCAGTCGAGCCTCGATCCATGGATTAACTTATTCTCAATTTGTTAATTACAATATAATTCTTGTAAAACAACATACATCCACGTATAAGTTGTTCTTGCTCCCATTTTTAAAAATTCAATTATTTTGGTAGTATTTTTTCGTTACATTCAAGACTGAGGCAGTAATGCCGACTTTAGTAGATTTGACACATCTCTTGCTTATTCCCTACTCTTTTGACTCTTGTTATCAAGTTGGAACGAACCCACATTGGTGGACCGGCCGTCCAAGGCGTTAAAATGACATTGCATCAGGTCACCGTGAGCGGGAAGGTTAAGGTTCAAATACCGGTTGGGTTCATTGGACGCGTGATTTTCTACACGCTACTTATTACCGCGTTTTATTCCATACTCAACATCCTCACGCCGACCTTTTGTAGGGTTTTCTTATTAGGGTGAACCATATGTTCAAATTGTTCTCCAAGCCGTGAGTTTTTTTCTTCTCTCTTTTAATGTGGTAATCCAACAGCTCATTAATTACCAGAGTCGACTGGTGCTGCCCCTCTCGCTAATGGCACGATTCATTTCTGGTAACAGCTGCAACTATTGCGGTACTTTTAATTTTATCTGTGTTTATTTAACGTTCTCTTTCCAAACACAAGGTCACATCGGGACATGACCCACTCTGACCGCTGGTCACGCAGACTAAGGAGCTCGCCGAGACGGGGCAGACCCGTCCGTGCGGTATCGAGTTGTATTGATCTCCATGCATTCGTTCACACGAGGCAGAGCGGTCCAATCGTCCGAGCGGTCTCCGATGACCGACCGCCATAAACTCTAAAGGGACATGAAATGTGAAGAATATGCCAACAAGGTAAAAAAAAA
>CABFWB010000045.1:105216-178496 GCA_902151455.1 Timema bartmani
GGTAGGGGTGGGCACTGGGCACTGGGCAATGCAATTGGCAAGAAGGACTAGTTTCAAAGAAAAATGTGCTTACCAACTCACGCAAATGTTTCTCCATTCAATATATCTGTGCCCATCTCCTTTTACCATTTCTAAATTGGTGCTTGAATTTATATTCAATGGGGCATTTTATACAGTCGTAAGATTTTGTGTCGCCGTGTTGGTGAGTCTGCAGGGCAACCAACCTTTCTACGCCACTTGTGTTAACTCATTAGTGTATAATTAAATGCGTGAAAACCAGAAGATAATTGTACGAGGAAAAAAGTACATGAACCCCTCTTCCCTTCTTTTATGGAAATCTAATTACTTTTACCTTGGTGTGTGGAAAGGAAATATTTTGAGAAATGGCAAGTTTGATGAGAGGGACACGAACGATAAGGTGTTTACAAAATGTGAGGGAGCTTAATGGCTCTCATAGTTTCACCACCTATTACATATGTTAATTCGTTTGTTTTATTCTTTACCCAATAATTGTCATGTTCTCGTTCTTGCATAAGCTTTTTTTTTATTCTTCTTCCTATGTTTATTTTTGTTATATCTCCTGTTTCAGTAGATCTTTATGGTAATTTTACATTTTTGGATGCACTCTGTGTTTAGAAAGTGTACGTTAACTACCCCAATCAAAAATAACATTAAATGTGACGTACGGTTTTATTAGATGCTCAAACAATATGGATGTTGCGGTTGAAGAAGTGACGAACGACCAGACGGTATGAGAAGACCTCCTCCAGTGTTGATAAGGCGGGTTGTTGGCGTCGTGTGAACGCCGACCTACCAGGAGAACATAGTTTCTGTAGAGGTCCATCGCTCAAATGATGATGACTTTAACAAACAATAGGGACTCTTCTTCACGTGTTGACAGAACGATCCACCAAAAGCATTCTTCTCCTAGACCTGATTTTTCCCACACTTTCAACCTTGTGATAATTGTTACTTCACCCCCGCTCAAACACTTTAAATGTCTAACGTTTTCTCTCCAGCTCTTTCTCTCTCTCTCCCTCCCTCCCTCATTCCTACCTCCTTTTTTTATTCTCACGTCTTGAAGGATTTTTATTTTTTATGATGTGTTTATTTTGCCCCTATAAGGGGTTTGTGTGCTCGGAGCAACGTGCGAGCTAATTGTGACTCTCAGGGTGGTTGGACTGGGGGCGTTTAGGGAAGAATTGAGCAGAACGGTAAGCACATATTAATTAAATACATTTCAAATCGACCTTTTATAGATGTACCTAACATTCACAGCAACATTTTGAGGACAGCACACAGAATAAATAATATATAAAATATTATACATAATTAAAACTAGTGACAAAAACCTTACGTCAACATAAAAACATTGCAATATTAACCGCCAAATAATATTTTCCCAACTTAATTTTCATTCTTCATTTATTTGAGGTATATATAGGTGACCTGGTGGTCTAGGGGTAAGGTGTCGGACTTCTGTGCTGGGTTCCGCTTTTTTTTGCTTTAAACAGACAGAAAAAAAAATCCCTTCATTTTATTTCTTCTGACCCAGTTTTGATTAATTTAAAAATCCTAATTTTAAAATTCCAGCTTCGAGGTGCAATTGTTTGTGAATGGAAGTTGCTAATTTTTAAAATTTCATTCCTCTGCGTGCGGTAGATATCACGCAATGCTAATGAAAAATAATCAAACAAACTCTTCATTTTATTAATATAGATGGATGATTGTTTTGTTAGTCATATGCCATTTTGTAACAAACTTCTTCATTCTGTTCCATTAATATATTTGTATTATTATTATTATTATTAATATTATTATCACCACGTCTTACTACCCGTTCGGGTTATACACACTTACGCTAATGTGTGATGATGGTAGGGTGATTGTGAGAAGAAATGGAGGAACTACAGTTTAACGTGGAATCCGAACCACGGTAGAGGCCTGGCATTCCTCACATTCCTAAGTTGTGATTAATACACGTCTTGTCAGAGGTGAAGGAAGGGATTGGCAATCAGATAAATCTGTGCCGGGACCGAGAATTGAACCCCGGACCCCCAGCACAGAAGTCTGACACCTTACCCCTAGACCGCCAGGTCACCAATATATTTGTAAAGATGATTTTTTTTATATATCTATATCAATACGTTACTTACTAAAGATAAAAAATAAGGTTGTTTAATTTGTCAAATATGGCCCACAAGTTGGCAAATGAGCACTAGCTACCTCGCTATATAGACACAGATGATGTAGTAGTATCCTTCAGGTTGGTCCTCTCACTGACGTTTCAGTCGGTGAAGAGGGGTAGACGCAAGAGGGTACTACACACAAGATGATATTAAGTTTTGTGAACACTTTGATTAACTAACATCTCCACATACCATGTAATGACCCTCTAAACGTTATGTGAAGGGGTCGACGGAGCGAAAGAGATTTGGGTTTGTGCAAGATTAGAGCAAGTGCGTGGTCAGTTTTTTTAAAATCAATATACTTTAAACATAGGGACATGTTATATCTAGTCTATAGGATTACAATATTAAGTTTTAAAAATTAATTTAGTTTTTTCACTCATTTACTTTTCTATTTAAAAGAATATAAAATAAATTCTTGTCAGTATAATTATTGATTTCAAAGATTGTTTTGTGACTCTTTGTTCTTATCGATAAGATAAAGTCTTTAAACGAAGTTAAATTCAAATTTAGGAAGATTTTAAATAAGGTTTTTAGAAATAATATTAAAGAAAGCATGATGCTAATAACTCTGAAGCGTAGTAATAATGATATTGCGCGTCTGGGCTGCATCGTTTGTAGCTCAGTAATGGAAAGATTATCCAGTACTAATGTACCGTTGCCCAGGGGACGCCCGAATGCACTAATCGTACATTCTTTCCGTGGAGGCTCTTTCTATGTCTGGTTGAGATGATGGTGATGGTGATGGTGAGTATGAGGGTGTGGAACCGGTGGAAACACTTAAACCTAACTTTAGCCTGATTAACCAAACCCCAGTGACCGTCGGGGTGATTCCCCTTTCGGGAAACACCTAAGGTACCAGCTGGTAATCGAACCCGGGACTCCTAGACTCATAGCCAGTTGCACTGACCACTACACCATGGGGCCGGTTAGAATCGTAGTGAGATGCAGTGATATATAAAAGTATTGATGGTTTAATTTTTATTTGCCAACAACTTGTTTATTATGTTTTGCAAAATGTTATTTTGATTAATTATTATTCTAGACAACCTCCTTCCTCCCCCCCCTTTCCTTCCTCAATATATTTAATTGGTGTATATCGACACATACATATCTTTGATTTCGTTCATAAGATACGAGTAAAGCACATTACTTTCTCCCCACCACACTTTTTTAAGTAGCGATAAACATATGAATGTTATATAATTGTCTATAGCTTATGATAAATATTGTAATCGTATTATTATGGCATACTCATGACATGGCTTGGAATATTAGAACGCAATATTTTCACTCAAAAGAAGTCTCAGTTCGGATCCCGTAGGAGAGCGTAAATAAGAAGTAATTAGCTCTCAATAGAGATTATTTCTATGTAGGCCTTAATAATAATAATAATAATAATAATAATAATAATTATTATTATTATTATTATTATTATTATTATTAGCACCGCGTCTTACTACCCGTTCGGGCTATACGCACTTACGCTAATGTGTAATGGTAGGGTGATTGTGAGATGAAATGGAGGACCTACAGTTTAACGTGGAATCCGAACCACGGTGGAGGCCTGGCATTCCACACATTCACAAGTTGTGATTAATACACGTCTTGTCAGAGGTGAAGGAAGGGTTTGGCAATCAGATAAATCTGTGCCGGGACCGAGGATTGAATTCATACTCGATGTGCGTAAGAAATAAAAATAATTTAATTTGGGCAATTTACTTTAAGTTTTTAAAGGACACAGTTTATGAGAAAACTTAACTTGTCACTTCACATTTATAGGCAGCTTACAAAAGACATAACCTTTTATAACAAATTAGCTGGCCACAAGATAGCCAACATTGAGAAAAGGCCACTAGATTAACAGCACTTATCAAAAGTGGCGCCTAAAGAACACATAGCGTAGTGTATGACTACATGGCAGAAAATCTGGTAGCTTTAACTTTCAAGGCTCTTCTATTGTCAGTTTGACTATAAATCTATATAACTAAGCGTATAGCTTACACCTAACGCCAGGAAGTAAAAATATCTCAGTATTCAGACAACTCCTAAAGAATACTAAGTTATTTAAAGCGTCGTCCAGGATCGAATCAAGACTCCCCTAGAAATGTAAGCTGATTGTGCCTTCTATACACCCAGCCACAGGGACAGATTAAAAATAAAATAAATTGTACTAGACAATCGTAAAAACTTTCTCATAGAGTCAGTCCTTTTATGTTAAATTTTTTTTAAAAACGTTATCAGTAAATTACCCATAATTGATTTTCTCTACGAAAAACAAGGGTACATCTTCATACTTCTTGTAAAACAGATATCCATTATGAACAACATCTTTAGAAACAATTTTATAACAATTTCAAATTTTCAAAAATCCTTTATCAGTAAACTTCCCTTTAATTTAAAACTAGAAATTAAATCACGATTTGGCTTCAAGGTATGCCACCTAACATCTTAATATAAAGTTTGAACGAAATCATTCAAACCATTTCCACCGTTGCCTCAGATATAGATAGATAGACAAACAAAATAATTGTAAGACTAACTTTTTTTTTTTTAATTTGTGGACACTTTAAACGTCAAGATCAAAGGCGTGGAAAGCAAATTTTTCTAGGGGGGATTCCACTTGAAAATTGTACTATACCTATAGCTAATAAACATTTCTCTAAGTATATAGGGACCCCCTGAGGGTCCATAAAATTTCAAGGGGGTACAGGCCCCCTCGATCCCACACCCCTTTCAACGCCCTTGGTCCATCACAATCTCATAAATTTGTTCAAAATCACAATAACTTCACCACATAAGAAAGTGTGAGGGGGAGGGGGGGAATCTGGCCTTGTGTCGTTGTAGCACTGTCGCGATGCACCGGCATCTCATCCCTATGATGCAGCAACTAAAACAAATGACTACCGACCGAGAGATAGAGAGAGAGAGAATCCGACTCCTCAACGGAGTCTAGTCTCTTTCTACCTTGATGATGTGATGCGGTTATTTTCGAAGCAGGCCGAGGATGAGGACTTACCCCCCCTCCAACTCCTTATCTCCTCAACCCCCATCTCGCCATGACAAATCTTTAATCACCGCCTTGTTGATTCTTCCGAGCCGCCGCTTTAACGCAATGAAGCACGTAACGAGGCTTGAAAATCGACCCTGCAGGTCTTTATGGCAGGCCTTGTTCAGTGTAATAACGTCCTGTTAATGATAGGGACCCGTCCCACCTTTGGGAATCGCATTATTGAAGTGTGTGAATCACCGTTTTAATTGGTTATTTATAATAGATTGGATAGATAAATACCAATTTTCTTCGGAATAGTCTTTGTGGTAATGGAGCGAGAGAGAGTACAGTCACTTCCCGTGTCAGACTCCTTTGCTCAGAGGTCGTCGACTAGTCTATCGCGTAGGGAAATTACATCGTCCTTAAAGAGCGTTCATCACATGCCCATCAGCTCTGTGATACGGTCGGCTCGAAATCACAAAGTCACACAAACACTATTGCACGTGGATCATTTATTATTGAACATTATAATGGAGATAAAGAGTTAATATAAGTTCCTAATACTGAACATTGTTGAAATATTAAATGCTATTTGGATAATAAAAACTGCATTGAAAAGGCCGTTTTTGACCATTTTAGAATGTCTTCACAGCTAAACATGGTGCACAAAATCTTTATTCTGTATTAATAGGGACACAATGTAGGTTTTAACAAGAAACATTGTCACTTTGTTCTCCATCGTCACCGCGGAAAATTTCGAATAATCATGCAAATATATATCAAGTATTTTCAAATAATATTAATTAAGTGCGACCAAAATAACCTTGATCGGTCAAATTCGGTAATTTTATAAGAAAATTAAATAGTTTATAAAAATATATATCTTAATTATTTTTTTCTTTAAAGGTGGAGACATTAATATTTGACGAAAGATTGAATTCAAGGAATACAAATATAAGACGTATAGACAAACGTAAGTAAAACAAACGTAAGTTTAAGGAACAATGGTTGATCGCGGGACCTCTGTAGAGTTTATAAGTCGATTGAGGCCCAAAAAGCTTACCGATCCCTGCCTTAGATCAAGTTGGTAGAGCGCTTATGATTTGAAAGTCTTCGGATTCGATTCCCGGGTACGGCCGAAATGTTTTATCATTGGTGAGTTGTTGTTTTTTCTCTTTCACGGCGATAAATTGATGGTTTGTAGACTGGGTGTTGTGTATATGGTAGATTTGGGTTATTTGTAAGTCGTGCGTTGAAATAATAAGTTGGCTCGGAATAAAGTACTACTTTCTTCACTACTACTGGTGACCTGACGGTCTAGGGGTAAGGTGTCAGACTTCTGTGCTGGGGGTCCGGGGTTCAAACCTCGGTCCTGACACAGATTTATCTGATTGCCAAACCCTTCTTTCACCTCTGACAAGACGTGTATTAATCACAACTTGTGAATGTGTGGAATGCCAGGCCTCCACCGTGGTTCGGATTCCACGTTAAACTGTAGCTCCTCCATTTCATCTCACAATCACCCTACCATCACACATTAGCGTAAGTGCGTACAACCCGAACGGGTAGTGAGACACAGTGCTAATAATAATTTACTACTAGTATTACTAAAATTAATAACAGTCCGTTCGTTTCAACTCTTGCGTGGTTTTGAATATTATTTTCAGTCGAGAGTCGAAATGTTGATACTTTTATTTGTATTGTACGTTCAATATAAAGGTAATCAAGGTGGGAACAAGTATTTTTGCAATTTTTTTTTCCAAATTAAATTTATTTGGCTCAAAATAAATCAAATATTGCTTCAATAGATAAATTAAGTTTAATTTTCTTCACATCAAAAGCTATTGATTATCTACCATTAGTATAATGGAGTTTGATCAGAAACTTTTCTAATAAAGAGAAGAATTCCTATTCAAATTTTAAGATGCCTCATATAACAAATATTCAAAAATTGTTGAAATTATTATGTGTAGAAAATTAAAACTAAATTAATCTAATGAAGATCTATTTTATTTATTGTGTGCTCAAAATAAAAAAAATAAACAGTTTTTAATTCACGTTCTTTTCCCTCTCACCTTGTCTAACAATATTAATTCTAATTAGGTAAAAAAAAATACTCGTCTTAAAATCATGAATTTTAATTGGCTATACCATTCATACAATATTTAATTTTATTTAAAAATATTGTTCATGGAATAAGGCAAAATAAAAATTCTACTGTATGATTATTTACAATTAAGAATTAATATTTAAATTACAAAATGTTGTATCCAAGCGTAAGGATCAACAGGGTGACTCAAAGAAAACACTCGTATTGGCGTGGAGGGAGTGTACCCTTTTGCACCCGTCTTGTATTCGTTAACAAGTACGTCTTAGACAACTCAACCACTGCTGCACAAGTTATTGTTAGTACTATCCACTTCAACGGTCGCATGGTCTAAGGCGTCACTCTCGCTATAGGCTAGATTGCCGATGACGGAGAATCCTGGTCGGGTGTACTGAGAGTGGTTTTCCCTTCTCCCTCCAAACAAATGTGGATACACTTAATCTAAATTCAACCTTTCTAATCCCTAATACATTAGTGTAGTTAGTAGTCTACATAGGCGTATATCCCAAACGGGTAGTAGCAAGCAGTACTAAAAAAAGAGTTAATATTGGCTATCAGTAGATTAAACTGATCCTCTAACTTAGGAAAGTTTCAAATAAATTAACCATTACTCTTTTGGGGCGACGGGGGTTGGGGGACCACATCGCACACAAAATTGTCCTTGACGCGTTGTTTTCCAGCTGGTATTCTGATCACCAGATACAAGGTAAGACTCGCTACACCTCACCTGTCTGTCATATTTTTATATATCGATGAAGAAACAATATAATTTTAGTCTTTTTCATATGTATTATTCAATTTATTATCGGGCTCTTTCTTATCTTCTCGGAGGAATTTAGAAGAAAAAAAAAAAAAAAACACGTGAGATATTCAACAAAAGCTAAAGCAATAAATAAATAATGGAATTGAATCATGGTTGTAATTCGAACCATTATGTAAACTCTCTTACAATAAAAACCTTAAAGTCTAGTCCGATAACATGTTTCACAAACGCGCTTCAGTTGTTTTATTACCAACAACATGATTCCAATACGGTGCATCTTGATATAAGCCTGCACCTCATGGAACGACAGGTTTTATCAAACGATTTTATTTCGGTCTCCTACGCTCTTACTCTTTCTGAAGGGGTTTAAACTTTATTAGAAAAGTGTGTACAATATTCTCAGAGAGGTTCATTAACTAATGTCAAAAACTAGTTTTTATTTCTGTGTTTAAATAGAAAACACACTGTAATTTATTGAAGCTTGTATCAGGGAGGTCCAGCCGATTTAATATGTAAACCCATGTTTGAAATTCGAGAGTATCACATAACATAGTTTAAATAATCATAAAAATAATAATATAAAAACACAATTAGTTTTTTAGATCAGTATGACAATAAAATCCGATAAAACTGGACAGAATTTTAATTTTCATTCATACAATATAAAATACAATTCCAACAATTCATTCTTAGATTGAGTGTGGAGAAACAATTTTAACATAATCCTTAATATTTATTAAATATAGACTACTAGATTTAAAATAATAATAATAATGTGTGATTTAACATATTATTCTAACGATACTGAATTTGATAGAATTTAATTTTCTTGCAATCATGAATTTAAATTAAATACACTATTCCTATAATCGTGAGTTTAAATTAAATGTACAAGTCCTATAATCATATATTTTAACTGGCTACACTAGTCTTACGATTATTAATTTTAATTGGCTATACTAATTTTACACTCATGAATTTTAATTGGCCACAATTATCCTAAAACTATGAATTTTAATCGGCTATATTAGTTTTACACCCATAAATTTAATTGGCTTTTTGCCTACTAGTTTTAAAATAATGAATTTTAATAGGTTATACTAGTCTTGCAATCATTAATTTTTATTGGCTACACTAGTCTTACAATCATTAATTTTTATTGACTACGCTATTCTCACGATCATTAATTTTAAATTGTTATACTAGTTTTAAAATAATGAATTTTAACTGGCTATACTAATCTTACAATTGAGATTTAAGTCTTATCTCTCAATTTAACTACTCTTTACTTAAAACTTGTTCATTTTGAATGTTTTCTAAAATGTTGTAATCTTACAATCATTAATTTTAATAGGCTACACTATTCATACAATCTTGAATTTTATTTTAAAATACTGGTCATGGAATAAGACAAAAACTTGACTGTGATTATTTAAAATTTATATTTAATTACAAAACTTTGTTGTATACAGTATTGTTTGACTAACCAAAACACTTTTATCGTTTTGAGTTTATTTGTGAGACATAGATAGAACAATTGTTTTTAAATTTAAAAAAATACTTAGTTCTCAAAGTAATGTTGATGCTTGTAGACAATTAATAATAATAATCAACTTGACTTTCAACTTTAGATATTTTTCTATCTGGACAAATCTCATGGTCAGACGTGTTTGTCAAGTACGTACTTGTTTTAATGATATGTTTTCAAAGCCAAGGTCATTAAATTATTAAGTGTGTTCATTAGACGCGTACCCACAGCATTTTGTTTGATCATCACCGCGTCTTACTACAGGTTCAAGCTATACGTATATATAATAATCAATTTATTAGGGTAAGTATGAAGAAGTTTAAATTTAGAGGAAGTGTACCCGCATTTGCATAAAGGGAGAGTGGAAAACAATTAATGAAAACCACCCCCAGTACACCCGACCGGGATTTGAACCTCGATACCCCTATAACCGCCAGTCTAGTCCAACAAGAGAATGACGCCTTAGACCATGCGGCCACCGGTACAGGTTAGAAACAACATTGAAGTAACCCACTTCGGGGGCCGCATGGTTTGAGGCGTCACTCATGCATTAGACTAGACTTTCGTTCATGGAGAGATCGGGGTTATAATCCCGGTCAGTTGTAATGAGAGTATTTTCCCCTAAATGGTATTCCACTCTTCCACCACGCAAATGTGGGTATAATTTCTCTAAATTCAACCTTCCCGTCCTTAATATATCAGTGTAGCTAGTACATGTGGAGATGGATATAGCCCAACCGGTGCAAAAAAAAAAGGCATTAAGGTGTTTTTGCATCTATTTAACAACAGCTAGACTAGGGTCATTGAAATAGTTTTTATAATTTAGAATGGTTATGTTTAATTTATATTTAAAAATAGTAAAACGGTTTCACTGTTGTCAATTCCACTGGTTAAAAAAAATTAGCATACAGAAAACCGCACCACGATTCAACGTTTGGTTAAAGTTATAACTCTCCAAGCTAGGTGTTATCCGTGAAATGAGACGGTCTCTTATTACGACCTATCTAAATATAGTTGTTTCACACTAATTTTAGTTTGTTTGTGACATCTCAAAATGTACACAAAAGGTTGTTCTGTAGTAATCCGCCTCTTGTCACTTTTAATAATATTACTTTACATCATTTGTCAAAAGTAACAAGACTGCTAGTCAAATGAATCCGTAGATGTTTTTAATAGATTTTCAACTGTCAGACAATTACCGCAAACGTTCAAGAAAGAGGTTTAGTCTAAATTTTACTCTCAAAAATTAACTATAGAAAACATCGAGTATGTATGTAACAGTAAATAAACCTAGGTTGAATCATACTCAATTTCTTTTATTCAAAGCTAAACGTTTTTTAAGTATCTTGCACAAATAATAATAAATATCTAAATGATTTTATAATAAGACAGTGTAGAAACACTGTACAATAATGTAAAGTAATTGATAGTGAAGGAAGCCAACCGGAAAGGATAGTTAGGATAGAAAGGTATGCTATGATTTGAAATTATTTCAGAAGCATGTAATTCCATGGCATATCTTTCTTTCTAATTGAAAACACACAAAATACAAAGAAAGATATGCCACGATTTGAAATTAATCTAGAGGCATGTAGTTTCATGGCATATAAGCACACGAGCATGTCTATGAGCGAGAGCAAAAGAGCCTACCAATTTCACCGAGAACATATCTTCCGGGATTCATTTACATGCCACAATTGATATGGGACCGACGGCTTTACTTCCCCTCCGAAGGAAGTTGTTCTATGGATTTTTATCGCTCAAGTAAGACCCGTTGATCCCGGCTGGGTTTGAACCCATGAACACCGGGTCCTGAAGTGAGCACTTTACCCCACTGAGGTCAACGACTATGAGGTTATACTCGTTGAAAGCTAACATAATAGGACTATGCCGGTTTGAAATGTGTGCACATTTCTCAGTTCATTGTTTGAAACCCGGAGGCTATTTAGTTTGGTCAAGGAAAGCTACCAAAATGAGATCTCGGTCATAAACAGCCGTGATACCAGGTCTATAGCGATAAAACGCCTATAGTCAGGCTCTCTAGTGTTGCGGTATTAACCCGGGCCATTAACACTCGTAAACAGCCGTGATACCAGGTCTATAGCGATAAAACGCCTATAGTCAGGCTCTCTAGTGTTGCGGTATATAACTCGGGTCATTAAACTCTCCGATACAACTGTCGTCTGCGCAAATGATTGATTGTGCGGTGGGTGCTTCTCCTTACTCGACTGTGTCGCCATCGTAAAAAGTTATTACTGTACCACAATAACTATCACCCGCATCGATGGGTACTTGTACTGGAACGTCAAGTTCTTCTAGTTAGAATTGTCAGCGATGGGGAGGTCAAGGTACGAATCCCGATCAGGTGAACTCAGGCTATTTTTTGTCATTCAACCACCTCAGTTGACTGTCAACTTGCTTTAAGTTTCAACCTCATACTATAATTATTAATAATATTAATATTTCAATGAATTTCAATGGACGGGTGGTAAGACATGTTCTCAAAATACAAACAAGCCAGAATTGAACCAGAGTCTTCTCGAATTGAGTTCTATTACTCTAACCCCGTGGGAGAGCTTCGTATGGCTAAAAATACATGTAAAGGGAAAGCAAAAGTATTCAAGCTAAACTATTAGTGATCGTTAAATAATTCGAGCCCAACGGTCGTCAATGCGATTAAATCAAAAGAAAGCTACAGTGAGGGAACACACCCCTCCCTCTATTCCACATCGCAAACGACTGTCAGGACTGTCATCACGATCGTTTGTGTCGTACGTCTTTATTCGACGAGTCGTCCGTGGCGCAGACTTCATAGCACATAAACAAGATTTATAATTCTTTTTATTGCGTTCTTTTAAACATCTCTCAAACTCGTCAGCCTTTTTTTTTTATGTTTCTGCCGACGCTGATGTCAGCGAACTCCCATAAACTGACACGCGCGGCTCATCGTGTGCCTGTGACACACTACATTCTTAGTTCGAATGAAGACAAGGGCAAACATTATTTATTATTAAAATATTTTTTATTGCTATTTTAGTTCAGACGTTTCTACACAAGGGGTGTTTAGTTACTTAAATCCTGGAGAAGCGAGTGAGGAGGGTAGGAAGCGCAGCTGCAGTAGCTTGAAGATTGTGGGGATGAGAAACCAACGGCTGTAAATCATATTAAAACCCCCTTACATCACCCCTGATGAATCCACCTGATATTAAAACTGGACGTTCCCGTCACTGGGAATACGGTATCTTGCAAGCTCGCTGTCATACTCCTTGTTTCTCCATTGCCTGTCACACTCCTGTATAATACTCCTTGTTTCTCCAGTGCCTGTCATACTCTTGTATAATCCTCCTTGTTTCTCCAGTGCCTGCCATACTCTTGTATAATCCTCCTTGTTTCTCCAGTGCCTGTCATACTCTTGTATAATCCTCCTTGTTTCTCCAGTGCCTGTACATACTCTTGTATAATCCTCCTTGTTTCTCCAGTGCCTTTCATACTCCTGTATAATACTCCTTGTTTCTCCAGTGCCTGTCATACTCTTGTATAATCCTCCTCGTTTCTCCAGTGCCTCTCATACTCTTGTATAATATTCCTTGTTTCTCCAGTGCCTGTCATATTCATGTATAATCCTCTTTGCTTCTTGCCAATGATGGTCATGGCTATTATAATTCCCGGTGTAACAGTGCGGCATGACTTATATCATCTCACAATCTTGCCATTTCTCAAAGTTTTCCTCTAATTACTGTAATTATTTGGTTATTACGCTTATGTAAATGTAAGGTGTACCGCGATATCTATTTATTTCAAACGTACGTGATTAATGTTTAGAGTCAAGGTTTTCCAATAAGGTTAACATGTAGACTATGACGTCATACCTAAACAATAGTAAACTGACATTATTCAAAGAATCAAGGTTGTTTCATTGGCTATCCTCAATGGGCATTACACCCCTTTGGCCTGTTCACAGATACACTAGAAGAGTAATGGATCAGAATAAATAGCAGAATATAGTAATACCATAAGTTCTATTACTATTAAATTATATATAATTATAAAATATATATTGATTTGAAATGCATACAATTTCATTGTTCTCTTTTTTTCGGGCTTGCCATATTTTTTTTTGGTCAAGTAACAAACTAAAATAAATTTCCAGAAAAGTTCAAACACACGTAAAAGTTTACATACGTGCATACATTATTGTATCTACTTGTACAGTGTCACCGTCTCTTCTCAGCTCTGGCTCAGATAAAATCAATGCCCTTTGCTACATTCCCTTCCCCTAGGATTCAAGGAGCTTTAAGTGTTACCGAAATACTTTAATCGATAATAAATGAGAATATTTGTTTGATGTGGGTTTTTTTTCCTTTAGCACCGCGTCTTACTACCCGTTCTGGCTATACGCTTTGTTTGAATTTTATTTTCAATATATCATCAATAAGATAATTGCAAAACAATTAAGTTTAAGTATTGTATTTGATAACAACTTCCCACCCTACTCCTGCCCCACTAGTCCCCCAACAATTTATTTGATCTATATCTCTAGGTGTCGTCCCTCACAACCCAGCTCCTTCACCTACTTAGTAGATCGCAAGCTGCTACTGCGGGAAAGATTAATCTCTAGCGCACACTCAATCATATTTTACTTTCTAATATAAATAAGGTCTTATAGTTGTGAAAATTTTCTACCCAAAAAATAGTCACGAATCCTTGTATGTCCTTGGAGCTGTAGCCGAAATTATTTGATGGATTTTGTTCAAACTTTATATTTAGATGTAGTATGGTCACACCTTAGGGCAAGGGTTCATAAAGTGGGATCCAGGGAAGGGCCTCAGGAGGTCCGTGGAGCACGTGAAAAAATAGCATGCAATCGCAGTAGTTACCACGTAATTACATCTAGAATAGTTTGTCGTTGATAAAAGTTACAAAAACTACCTTGTCATTTATTGTGGTCACAAAATTTGCTGACAGCTGTGCGTATGGATTTTCCAGAGAAGTAATTGTTTTTACTTGTATCGCGGTCATGATTCACATTAATGAAGTAATTATTTCGATTCAAGTTCCTGATGTCACCATTATTAATGCTGCTGAAAAACTACGAGCTCTTCTGGCAAAGCTTATATTCTATAAGAGGAGAGTGGAGGCAGATAGCTAGCTATGTCAACTTTACAATACTGAAGGAAGTTTATTCTGCAAGCTGGAGTCTACAGTGACCAAGCCTATCTGCAAAAATTTGAAATCACTCTAAAACTCTTTTGATGGTTACTTTTGCTCAAACGATCTTCAAGTTAAAACGTGGATTAGAAATTCTTTCCTACTCGAGATAAGCATCAAAGATGCAGAATTTGCCAATGATGATTTCATTGGCTAAAGGACAAAGGAAATGGTGCACCGTAAATTCAACTCACATAGTCTTGGAGAATTCTGGTGTTCCTTATCTATAGCCTATCCTCACTTGGCGAAAGCGAGCTATGGGAGCTCTGATTCCGTTTGCTACTGGGTCACATATATTTGTGAGGCAGAGTTTTCAGCACTTGTTGCCATCAAAACAAAAAATTGGAGATATTGAATGTCATAGATAGCATGCGCGTTGCATGGTCAAAGATTACTTCACAATTATCTCAACTTCTTATTCAAGCTAACCAACAGCACTGATCTCATTTAATCTTACTTTTGAAAAAAAGTTCACTTTTTAGTTGCTAGATTTGGATTTATTTAATTTTTCTCTAGGAAGTGACCACTAAATTTTTCATGAAAATGGAAAGTGAGAGATATAATTCGCTGTGAAGATTGTTTTTATTTTATGTTAATTTGAATGTAATCAATTTCTACTGCAATAAAGTGAAATGTATGCAACATTTTGTTCGAGTGTTTTTACGTGTATTTTTACGGGAAGAGGACCATGCATGGCTTTTGTCAGATTCTCAAAGGAGTCCATGATTCAAAAAAGATTAAGAATCACTGCTTGATGGTGTTTTATACCATACCATCCCTCAATTTAAGGGTAGTTTATAAATAAGAAACTTCTTAACATTTGAAATTTTTCGAAATTTTTTTTGGATGATTTTGTTCAAAATTTATATCTGGTGAGTGTTTTACATAGCAAATAAAACTATTTTTTGGGGGTGGTGGTTGGAAGCAGGTTAGTGGGGAATTGTTTGAGGGTAGTTATTGAGAACTGGATTTTGAAACTTTTGTCACAAAATATATGATAAAGTAGGCTACCGGCATTGTGTTGTACCATTTATTTTTATTTATTATTTCACCATGACTTAGCACCCGTTCGGGCTATACGTATTAATTATACAAATTTAATAGGGCTAAGGAAGGGAGAATTTGTGAGGAGATATAGCCTCATTCGTGTGGAAGAAGAAGAAAAGAAGGGGAAAACGTTCAGGAAAAAACACCCTCAGTATACCCAACCGGGGTTTGAATCTCGACGGACTTAGCCTTGTTTCAACCCAAAACTATTTGTAGTTTGGATCGGGCATTCCTTAATAAATTACAAATTTCTAAAATGTTATTGATTGATTTAGTGGCCCGCAGACCACAAGTTGGACATGCCTGCGTTAGACCGTGCAACAATGTGGGTTCTCGATCATATTGACATTGCTATTTTTAGCAGCCAATGAAAACAAAGAGAGCTGTAAGTAAATGAACACGTTCTAGTCGAGTTAATATTTGTTGTGCACTCAAAACTGGCAACGAATGACCCCAATTCACTCAGCTTAAGTCCGGGGTTAACATTTATTTATGGATTGTTCTAGTGTTCGAATTAACCACTTCGGGCCATTGATGTAGTCTTTAGATATATTAGTGATGGGACTGTGGTGATGAGAGGTTTGTAGGGGTGGGGGAGGGGCGAAGGCCCAACCACCACTCTGAAAACAAGTAAGGTCCTGGGACTAAATTGACTATTTAGATGGGGGACTTCATAGTAAAATACAAACATCTAACTTAAATCGTCGCTAACCACATATCTTACTTACACCCATCCCCCCCTCTTAACGAAGGCCGTTAGGAAAGGGGAAGGCTGTAAACAATGATCATCATTGGCAAATATGGCTTTTTAAAAATACATTAGCTGTTAATATTTTTCAAAGAAGACTTAAAATATATATTCGTAGAAAATTAATGGGCGTACTGGACCATCTCTTTTGTGTTTTTTCCGGTGAATGGCGGTGAAATAATATTAAGAAGAAACACAAGGGTGGATCCAGGGGTTGTTGTTGTCCGTGGTTTTCAGGCTGCTTCAAGTACAAATATAGTACTTTGAAATTAAATAATAGTTTTATTAATACAAATATTGTTAGATTATAAAAAATTAATTAGTAATGATAGTAAAAAGAGGACTTGTAAGAAAAAGAACAATTTTGACTAGAAAATTTGTAATTTTGATACAAAAAATAACACCATAAAACCAAAATTTACTCTCACAATGAAAGTTATAAATATGTACTAAGGTACATAGATCTAAAATATTTTAGTATTGATAGAAAAATTGTCTATATCAATGTAAATACTTTGTTAACCTACTAAACTTAGTAATCTAATTACTGCAAAGTTTTAGTTTTAAACAACAAATTTGAATTTGCAATTACCACTGTTTGCAAAGCGGTCAGCAACCTTGTTTACTTCTACCGCTACATCACGATGAAGATGTAGTAAAGCCGTTCTTCCGTCATCATCGTACGCAGTATATATGAGTCAGCTCTTTACAACATTAAATCTATATACTATAAAGCCACATAGCTGACTCACTCTCTCGCTGACATTAATGTTTACCCACTTACAGATGAGTTAGAAGCTTGAAATTTGGCAAACTTATAGCGTCTAGCCTGTAACCGACGGGAAAATTCCAAAAAGTTAAAAAAATTAATTTCTAACCCCTGAAAAAAATTCAAAATGGTGGAGCAACTTTAAAGTTGGTGCGGACCTTTCTTGTGAGGTCTCTTGTGGCTAAACGGAAAGGCCTATCAAAAAACCGATTATAGCAGCAGCTACGGATTTGGCGATATCCACAAGTTTGGTCCTATAACTTTTTGTCGTAACTCCATCAGTTATACCTTAGATAGAGCTAGCTTTTTTGATTTTAGGTAAACTTTGCACATTTTCCACACATTTTTTAATTTTCTGACACACTTATGGGACAGCTAGAATCATCAAATTCGCCACGCCTATGGCAATTTGATGTGCCAATATGTATGGGACAGCTAGAATAATAAAATTTGGCAGGAATATTGGCACATACAATTGCCATAAGCGTGCCAAATTTGATGATTTTAGTTTAATTCTAAACACTAATGAGTAATTAAGTTTTTAACACAATATGGTGATTTAACGATTTTAGAGGTTGAGTTAAGGGTCCTGGGCTCGATTCCCGGCATGGACGAAAAACTTATTATTGGTAAAATGTGGGTTTCGCCCTTCACAGTGATGAATTAACGGTAGGGGGTAGGGTGTTGTGTATATTCTAGATTTAAGTTAGTTTAGAAGTCGTGTGCTGATATAGTTAGTAGGGTTATAATGTGCACGTTAAATACCATAAATATGTTTTTATAGCACATGGGGGAACATAATTAGTTGATTACATTATTTAAGAGCTTTTTATTTTATTATATATTACCACTAAAGCAGTAGTTGCATTAGGTATACATAATTATATCTTAAACTGTTTGTTTAAATAAAATAATAAAATTCTAATGGTTAAGTTATTTATTTATTGATTTGAAGTATTTAACGTGCAGTTTCTAAACCAACTGATTATTTCAGCCCACGAGAATTTCTTTGAGCGACACCGAAAGATATTTCCACATACATGGATATTTTACAAGCCACAATTGACATGGGACCAACGGCTTTACTTCCCCTCCGAAGGAAGTTGTGCTACGTCACTCAAGAAAAACCCGTCGACTCCGGTTGGGTTTGAGCAGTTTAACCCAAGACCACCGACGTTGACGATAGTTAATTGATTTTACTTAAGCACTTTAGTTGTTTTGCTGCACAAAATAAATGTGTTCATCTTTATTCATTTTTATGTATCATTTACTTTACTTTAATATATCTTTTATTAGCGGAGCAAAGTGTTCTGACCCTGGAAAGAAAGTTAAATTGTCGAGCTGCAGACATGTCTTATTTTGGCAGTGTCTGTCGTGCGGGATCCGTTCAATGCCCTCTTTTGTAAGGGGGGTCAATTTCTGACCAACCTCAAGAGACAAAGCAATCGTTATGTTGGCGGCGAGATTAAACTAATAAAGTTTCATTTATGACACGTCCTCACTTGATGTTTTCATAAGATTATAATCAACCTTTTGTTGTGGAGGCTCTTAGAAGTGATTGAACTTACGGAGTACGGACCAACAATTTCTAGTCCTTACCATCCAAACAAACTTTAGCTTTAGTGTGTATTTTATAGTTTGGTAAACAAACAGAGTTTAAAACTGAGGGAGGCTACATTACACTATTTCAAATTAGCATACACCACAAATTGATTTCAAGGGATTTCAACAACATTTGACGCGCACATAAACCTACTTATTTATGTGTATCGGCTGTATACATTTTTAGCTCATTTCGTTGCTATTAAGGCCAAGACTAGCGCTCAGGAAAAGAAAAAAACACTATTACTTATCAAGATTACACACTACCTCAACTCATTGAAGGTATTTAACGTGAACTTTCTGAACCGACTGATTATATCAGTACACTAGAACTTCTATGAGCGAGAGTGAAAGGGCCTACCAATTTTGCCAGGAAAGGTATTTTCACATACCTTCCAGGGTTCTTTTACATATCCACAATCGACATGGGACTGACGGCTTTACTTACCTCCTGAAGAAAGTTGTGCTACGGATTTTTATCGCTCAGCGAAAATCCGTTGACCCTGGCTGGATTTGAACCCATTAACATCGGGTCCTGAGACGAGCACCTTATCTCAAGACCACCAAGGTTGACACATGAATATTGATTTGATTAAAATGAAACGTCCAATATAAATACACTTATATGTGATTAGGCTCCCAAATTAAAACAAAGGGATGATAGTGTATCTTGTCCGAGGCTTTACTTAGCTCAGTCGGTAGTGTGTCTGCGTCTTAAGAGCATCCGATTCGATTCCCGCGATAAATACTTTTGTTAAATGGTAATTAATAATTTGGTTGTCATTTGTCTTAGACGTGAGGACAATTTGTATAGATACATTAAATTAGCAGTAATAAAAACCCTTATCGGTAGTCGCGTGGTTCAAGGCAGGTATGTCTAACCCGTGGCCCGCGGACCACTTGCGACCCCCAAGTACGTTCTCTGTAGCCCACCAGCTCAAATTTAAATACTTGAAATTGCGCAAATAAACAACCAATTAGCCTCACTTGCTTCCATGTGATTTCCAGAATCATAAGTATGTTTTTTGTGTAAGGCATAGTTAAACGGATGGATATGGATATGTGGATGTGTGTATACTATAGTTGGGCATTAGGTATTATATATGTCCTGTATGGCCCTAGGCCACTGACAAGTAAGAAACAGACTCTCAACCTTACGGGGGTTTCGCTGCGCTCCTTTTGCCAGCTTGAGTCCTTCAACACTGGGCTTCGCTAGTGTCACTGCTGGGTGATGATTTGACTAACCGCAGCGATCCTAGTGGTGAAGGACTCAAGCTGCCAAAAGGAGCGCAACCATTTTAACCTGGAGGTTGAGTGTCTGGGTATATCATTTGTCTGTGGCCCCGGCCAATTCCCCAAGAACTTATGCGGCCCTCAGCTGGGGGAAAACAGGTGATGAGAAAGGTCGTAGTTACAATTCCGGCTGGATGTAATTGGGCTGTTTTATTATCTGCATGGTTTTTCTAATGCGGGTACATGTTCTCTAAATTATACTTTTTCCTTCCTACTCCATTAGTGTAAATATGGGTACATCGCGGGTGGGTAGTAAGGCCGGGCACATAAAAAAACAAACTAATAAATAAATGCTACAATACATGGAAAACGGTAGGAAATTGTTAAGAATTAAATAAGACAATTTTCAGAGACTGGCGAGATAGGAGAAATGTGCTACACACTTCAATTTTAATGGAGGGAAAATAATTCAAACATATTTTTTTGTGGCCAACATTGAAAACACTGTTATTTTATAAGAATTGAAAAAAAAATATCAAAAGGAACAGCTGCGGGTAATATGACTTGACGTATGAATACGTGAAAGTTTATTTAGGAACTTTTCTGTCAGATTTCTTATGAAAATTGGACTTATACGTGAGATATTTTTTCTTCACATTCACAAGCAGTGCCACGGGTTAGTACCATATATGGTTTTAAGATATGATGTGTGTAAATTATGTTTTCTTAAACCACACACGGGAATACCTCCCTGCTGCTTAATCACAATTTTAATTAAAGTCGTAACTTCATTTTCAGTCTCAATCCGTCACAATGTAGTCTTGTAGCATACTGTTTAAAAACAAATCCAACATTTAAAATTTACAGCAAAGCGGCTCTTCATTTAAATGCTCAATGTATGAGGCCTAGTCCGATAATGTAACTACGTAACATCTTGACTTTTACGACGTTTAGAGCAAGGCGTGACATAGTTTTAAATTACCTCGGACTTTCGTTCCGTGGCAAAGGGGGCTCTTACCTTATTTATTTAATTCTGTCAGTTCCAGTGGAACGTGAAGCGAAGTGAGTTCCCCTGCCTTGTCATGAGTTCCTTGAGGTTTTTATTACCTCTTCGGCGCTAAGGTGTGGCTACATCCTTACAAACGACCATATTTTAATTAAATGACGTCATCTTGTGGCCAGGAAGAAAGCATCCTAGCTAAAGTCTGATCGAGTTCATGAACCTTAATACTAGTTTCAGGAAAAACGCTAATAATTTTTAAGAGCTCTCTTCTCACAGCTGATTAATAGGATTTTTTTAAACACCGCGTCTTTCTACCCATTTGGGTTATACGCTTATGTATTAAATACGCTAATGGGTTAGGGATTATTAAGCTTTAATTTAAAGGAAGTGTGCCCACATTTGAGTATAGAAAGAGAGAGAGTGGGAAACCATTTAAGAAAAACTACCCTCATTACACTCAACAGGGATCGAACCCCGATCTCCCTATCATCGGCAATCTAGTCCTTTGCTAGAGTAGTACCTTAGATCATGCGACCACCGAAGCGGGTAACCGGGAAATTTGATAAACAAATAGACCTATCATCGAAATGAGCTTTTATGCATTTTCAACTTTACAACAGAGAAATTGTGATGATTGCATCGATATTGGAGTGGAGACAGTAATTAATAATGAAGAGCTAACTATGAATAATTGGTATATTTATTCACTTCCATATATAAATTGCATATGAATTACGCAGATATTCAATCTTAGACTCTTTTTCGAGTGGAATACCATCTTGTTGCTTAAACTATTTCATATATTGCGTCAACGAACTACATTCTTCAACCAAAAACTTCTTTCTTCCAGATGACTAGTCAATATGTACAAATCATATATTAGAATAAATATTTTACCTTTGTGGGCATCAAACTATGGTTAGCTCTAGGCTTTGACTGTAAGTTTAAGGGTTCGGCCAGACTGACAAGCGTGCGAACGAGCGCGCAAGCGACTGGGTGGCCAGATTGGCGAGCGCGTGATTAGCAGATGGCTCTCGATAGTTGTTGACGAGGAGGCTCCGAATCTTGGCTCAGTGAAACTGAGGGTGGTTTTTAACAAGTGATTTATTGTTGTGGTTTTCTCATCCTCTCTCCATGCTAATGGTGATTATTATTTGTAAAGGCCTACTTTGATAATATTGAAGTATTTTAACATATCAGTTTTACACACACACACACACACACACACACACACACACACACACACACACACCACACACATATATATATATATATATATATAGTTTATGATCTTACCAATTAAATTAGGCCGTTAGTAGCAAGTGTGCTACACCTATCGATAGTAGTAAAAATGTCAAAATGAGAAGTTTTCCTAGCACTCAATGAACCAACATACAATAATATTCCCTAGCGCCTGTAAACTAGACTGAACCGGGTCGAGCGCGCGCTCGCTCCAGTCTGGCCATCTCTCATTACAACCAGTGTGTTCTATTTTATATTTTAGTCACTCGTGCGCTCAGTCTGGCCGCCCCCTAATACATTGTCCCCAAACTACACGGAGTTTTCATAGAAAAAAATAGTTTTATTACAACACAGCTCACATATAGTGATATTCCTCGATTCTCCAGTAATAAAAAGATAGGAGGTATTTTCGGTTTTAAATATGTATGATTTAATTTTTGTATGAAGATTTAAAGGTAGAGGAGACTGGAGCTAGTATTTTACAGGGACAAGTTGATACATTTAGTTTTATGAGTGACTAGTTAGTCGTAGAACCACTTGATTTGTATTGAAAGAGAAGAATTATACCCACCATTTGTCAACGAGGGTTGGGACGGATCGCGCGAATACCCTACTGTTCAACTTAGATATTTTCTTCTAACCATCAAATGTAATCCGCCTTTCTTTTATTTGTTTTGGTTTAGAACTATAAAGGAGCGGTGAACAGTTTGTTTAAAATTGCACTATAAATGAAGTATTAATTAAGCTACAATGCAATGTAGCCTTTATTGATTTTGTATTCAAGGCATTTCAAATAAAAAAATAAAACAAACAAAATGGCGTTATGAGGTAGGTTGTTACTTTTGTGTTGGAGCACGTTCGCACAGTGTAACAACTTTTCCCACAGCTAATTATTTTTTAAGTATGGCTTTAGGACGATAAATGTGAAGTGTTGTTAGATATAGCACTAATTTTAAATGATACTATTATTTCATTTTTACTATGTAAACTCAAACCAATTCTAATAATATACTAAAACCCGTTATAATTTTTTTATTTGGCCATACTGAAATGTGCCTAAACGGAATCCGTCTAAATTCTCTGTCGCTTCTTTATCTGGGATAAGTCCACCATTCCACAATTCTGACACACCAGAGAAAGAATGTATAGTTATTGAAGAAGCAAAATCCACTGAAAACTGGTATTTGATAGAGATAAAAAGTCAAATAAAAAGCAAGTCAATTAGCTCACACAAAAATGAAGAGGAGGATTCTGATGATTGTTTCAGTCTTGTTTGCATGTGTTCTTACCAATCATCGAAGCCAAAAGAGAAGTGGGTACAAGGCATTGACTGTAAAATGTGGGTACTAATGGAAAGCATAGCTACATGTGCATATATTTTTACACTGATATGAGTGACTTAAGTTTTGTATTCCAAGCTATGTTCATACTGTATAATTCTGACAAAAGTTATATTATACTTTATTCACGAACATTATCGCCATGATATATTAAAGAACAAGTGTGATAAGTAATAATACTGCTTATATTGTTTATTAATTCATACCTCTGTGTTTATTTGATAAAACTAAAAATTTAAATTGCATAATGTAATTCAAATATGTTTTAAAGTATTAAGTCGTTAATTCAAAATATATTAAGCATAATTTATACTGCAATAATCTTCAAACTACTATACTAGTGTAGTTATACTATGTTACTTACCAAAGTTACTATATAACTTACCAAACTTACCAAAGTTTCCTGTAACAATGTACCATGAAAGGGTACATTGTTAGAAAAAAAATTGATAACCATTTGATTTAACTATCCAAAATTCAACAAAGTGATTGCTATTTTAACACTTGATATTTGTATATTTAATATCCATTAATATTGTGTAATTTAAAAAAAATTGTATGCTATTCAGACAGTTAAAAAATAATTGAAAATTGCAACAACTAGCCCCAGTCTCCCCCACTCATAACTCTATTTGGAAATTGGTTAAACACCTTTGACAATTATTAACGTTTACAAAAGTTTCTCTTTCTAAAAATTGGGTAGTGGTTATAAAACGTTTGGGAAGCACTGGTCTAAGTCTTTAGACCAGTAGTTCCTAAACCCCAAGTCACGACCAAAATGAGTGTCGCAAGAATGTTCCTGAAAGTCGTGGGTAGGTCTCGGAATTTTGGTTTTCATGTATCATGGCTGTCACTGAAAAACTCTTGTTTTTTGTCCAAATTTTTCAAGTGAAAATACGAACATGCATTATTTCAAACTCTTCCTTTTTATCTTCGAGTCGTTTAATGTTGAACATCCCGCGAGAAAATAGAGAGATTCAACGGCTTAAAATAAAAAAAAACAAGCATAGCGAGGTTTTAATAAAGTGACGCAGAATCTCAAGATCTCGTGGGAGTTTAGCAAGTGACAGATCCAACGAGCGTGACCTTATCACCCTGGCATGATCTATTCGCAGTTAAAATCTACAGCTACATTGTTATTTAGTGTCGAGCAATTTGGGCGCTGACCGCGTGGGCGCTCTGACACTGTTGAGAAGGTCAGGGGGGATCGTGGCAATATTTAGTTTCTTATAATCAATAGACAAGACGAGTTAATCCCTACATTTGACCTCTGGTACACATGGTGCAATACAAATGTGCCAATAAATACCAAACATAAAATGCGCAATATTTTGTCAGGAGGAGAAACTCAATACTGCCCTATTTAGCATTAGTCTTTTTTAAATGGTGGAAATTGTTTTAAAGAGTATCGTTGACACTTCAAGTAATGATTGAAGTAATCCTATTTTTAATTTCCTTTATTATAGTGCTGACCAACAGTCACACTGCTTATAATATTATTGCCCACTTCGGTGGCGTACTTAGCTAACGCGCTAGTTTCGTGTTAGGCTAGATTGCCGAGAACGGGAAGATCAAGGCTCTAATCTCACTCGGGTGAACTGGGGTGGTTTTTACTAAATGGTTCTCCACGAAAATGCGGGTTCACTTCCACTATACTCAACCTTCGCAATTCCTTACCCATTAGCGTAATTAGTACTTAAACGTTTAGCCCGAACGGGTTGTAAGATGCGGTGCTTATTATTATTATTATTATTATTATTATTACTATTATATTATTTTAGGGCTGACCTTGTAAGAGTTGTTGAGAGAACATAATTTTGGATTACAAAAGGCCCGAGAAGGAACATATATTCCTACATGATCAAGGGCAAGTCTACAAGAAATATTGCTATTGATAATATAAACATAAAAGGGCATCACATAAAAGTCTACGTGAAAAGAGTTTGGACTCCTAAAAGGTTTTGAATTATGTCTTAATAATAATAATAATAATAATAATAATAATAATAATAATAATAATAATAATGATTTTATTAATTTTTTTAATTTCAGCCCCGACGTTGTCAAAATAGCTAAGTATTTGCGCAAAAGTTGGTCCACTCAACTAAACATTGCTCTTTATTGTCGCCAGCTTTGTGCGTTAAGCAGTTTTCCCCCCATTTTACTACCACACAAATGCAGGTACTTTTATTTCAATTCTTTCTTCATCTCAACACCATCAGTGTAAATATACGGAACGGATTTTAAGACAAGGAACATGAAAAAAGAATCGTATTGAGAGAATTTGATAAATTATTGAAATTTTCCTAACCCTTAAGGTTTAATTTATTTCCCTTAGTCTAAAAAATATGTATACATAAATATTAGGTAGAACCTTTGTCGCAATTCGCAAAATGTTTATCACAGTTACTCAACTAGCTGATGGTAAAAGCCAAATTAAAACAAATAGACTTATTACTAATCATTAAAAAAAAAATCTACACGCAGTATTTTAAAGTCTTCAATAAGAAAGATATCTTCATTTATTACCAGCGGGTGGTTTACGACCGATCACAAATGACAAATAAGTTTTACGAGCAATGTTCTCCCTCCTTACCTGGTTTCGTTAGTTTGTTTGTGAAGCTGAAAGCCGTGACACCGTCTTGTAAATAATATATTTGTGAACATACATCTATTGCCTCCAAAATTTGTAGCAGCAGTGGGATGAGCGAGGAAGTTTTCATGAAATATAAACCGTTTAGTCCAACTAGTATCGTGATACACCGATGTACCACTAAAATAAATAAAATAACACGCCAAGATAAGGCAAGGTTAAATTGACATTTGAATTTATTATATTTTTGTAGTACTACGGTTAACGTCTTACTCCTTCTTTCAGCCCATCTGAGGCTAGGGCTGGTTACAAAATTATATTTTTTTTTGACATAGCGTTTTACTACCCACTCGCACGTGTACTGATTACGATAGTGTGTTAGGAATGAGGAAGGTTGAATATAGATTAAGTATACCCGCATTTGCCTGGAGGGAAAGAGTGAAAACCATTTAGAAAAAAACCACCCTCAGTACACCTATCCAGATTCAAACCCCGATTTCTCCATTATCGGCATTCTTATCTATTGCGAGAGTGACACAATTAGTAAAATTAAACTTAGACATAAGGTCAGGGCCACTGAGAAGAATGTTATCAGGGGGTACAAAGTTTTTTCGGGCCCCCTCCCATTTTCCACTACTCCTGTCTAAGAAAATCAACTAAACCTATCTGAAAAAATGAAAAGTAAGACAAAAAAGATACATAATCTATAATTTTATATATAAAAATGTATACTTAAACTAGTAGTGGAAATGTGAATGTTAGCCTTCAATATAACATGCAAACCTTTTCTGAGATCCCAGGAAATTCCCAGGCCCCTTTTATACCCCCAGCCACGGGTACGGTGTACCCCTTTCACTCCCCTCTCATAGGGCCTGCATAAGGTTTCTAATTGGATTTGTTGTTTTAATAATTTGAAGTATGGCAGGTGATGATGTCAGACACATTTTCGACTTTCATCTCAAGATGGTCAACTTTTGACTTTACAAATTCGGAATGTTGAGTAAATCCTTTGGCTAGCCTATCAGGAAAAACTATTTTGCTGTGAGTGTGTATAGTCTGTTAGAGCAATAAAAAAACAGTTGCCAGCCATCTTTTCATGAAATTAAAATATATCTATATAAAAATGACCCGCTTCGGTGGCCGCGTACTCTTAACGCGCTACTCTCGTTTTGGACTGAACTGCTGAAGATGGGGAGATCTAGGTGCACCGAGGGGGATTTTTCCTAAATGGTTTTCCACTCTCCCTCCACGCAAATACCGGTGCATTTTCTCTGAATTAAGCCTTCCTAATTTAATTTTCAACCCATAAGTGTATTTAACACATAGGCGTATAACCCAAATGGTTATTAAGACGCGGCGCTAAAAAATATGAAAATGGAACATGATTTTGCAAGTAGTGTGTTTGCTGCGGGGCAAGAAACATTCTATTAAATTAATACTTATATAATTTAACAAGTTTTTAAGCCTGTGTATGACAGGTTGATGTTAATACTACCCAACCTAACAAAACAGAACCTTCAATATGTAGATCCATGAAAGGTTCACTTTTGTTAGGTTGGGCTAGCTTGTTATAAAAGTATATTTCTGTCACTTAATTATATTAAGTAAGAGTGAATGAAGTACAAATTAACTAAATTAATTTTATTTTTACTAAATGAACTACTCAATTTCTTTATATACTAGGTGTTTTTTGTGTGAATACTGTGGGGTTTTTCGGACGAACCCGTTAAAATTGTCGCGTGGATTATGTTTGCATTCAATTTTGTCACTGTTAGACGGGTTCCATTGCATAGGCCCTGTTTACTACTATACACACACAAACCAACAATTAAACTTTTGTTGTATTTATAAGGCTATGCTCATGTTATTCTGCAGTGTTAGCTGTTTTTAATTAGAGTAGTAATAGTTTTGTATGAATTCATATCCAAGCTATGTAAATGTAAGCTCACATTAATTAAATATGTTTAACGTTACCTGTAAAATTTTCACTGACCAAAGACATTTTGCTAACTAATATGAATACAAAACAACCAAACCATAAACACAGGTCATCCTATTATAATCTGCTATTTCTCTTTGTGTTTGCGATTGGAATTTATATTCTAGTTTCTCCTTACTTTTGAAATGCAAATAATACGTCCACGAATTAAAATGACTAAATAAATCCAGTTTTTATGTTTTATATTATTGTGTTTTTTTATCAATTCTCAAGTTTAAAAAATGTCCGCACCTTTAGTGTGGTTCCTCTACAATTTCGCAAAATTTAAGTCAAAATTGATATTATTTGACTATATTATGTGTTCTGAAAATTGAAAAATGACACCTGGACACGGGAATCGAACCCGGGACCCGATTCCCGTGTCCAGGTGTCATTTTTCAATTTTCAGAATATGATATCTAGGTGGAGTAATCCCCACTAATAAGCATATGACCGTTGCAGTTACTTGACGTATGAACACGTGGAAAATCTAGTAACTTTTCTAGCTGTTAGATTGTTCCTACAGAAATTGGACTACTCTTCTACGCTGTACTTTCAACAGCACTCCCATGATTATCTGCTACAATATTCCGGTGTCAGTTATTCGTCCCAAGGAAAGACTGAATAAATCCGCGGCAACCTCACTGATATTGAGGTAAAGTGCTCGCCTCAGGACCCGATAAATGTGGATTCAAATCTAGCTGGGGTCAACGGATATTTTTTTTATTGATAAACATCCGTAGCACAACTTCCTTCGTAGGGGAAGTAAAACCATCGCGTCGGTCTCATGTCGACTGTGGCATGTAAAAGAACCCTGGAAGGTATGTGAAAATACCTTTCCCGGCAAAATTAGTAGGCCCTTTCCTGCTCGCTCATAAAAATTATCATGGGCTGATATAATCAAATAAATAGCTCCATGTCAGTTGTCCGTTCTGAGCTGTGTCAGTTGTCAGTTTTCCTCAGAGCATAAAAACTTGGCGTAGTTTAAGTAGGATTTTGTTATGAAGGGGTTTTCTGAAATACCTATTTTTACTTTAAGAATCCTACTAAATATTAGGACTCTGGTAGGAAATAGGCCTTCCTGAACGGCCTTACTAGGGAAATCTTACTATAGTCTTCAGATTTTGAGAAGACGCACATCCCCGGTCTATCTACCCTCCAGTAAAACAAACTCCTCTCCCCCCGCGCTCTTGTTCTCGACAACAAGGAAGGCCGGCCAGTATCGGCAGGCCGGCTCTGTAATTATGACACCTATCCTGTTTGTTATTTACATGCTGGTAATTATTAGTTATAGGGCGGAGTGTTGTTGGATATCGAGGGTGGGGCATGTCTACACCATCTGCCCCGCGGGGGAGACCGACCGCAGAGACCGGGGGTAGCCGCCACCTAGACGCCGCGCAGACACCGCGAGGGGTACGGGGGGAGGGGCGTTAAGTCCGGATTGGACCGTACAAATTACGTGTGGAAATAATATATCTGTATAAGAAGATAGATTAGTGAAGGTTTCATTCATGGTCATGGGCCACTTGATGTTTTCTATCGTATTTATAAACATTCCCCTTTGAGAGACTAGGGTTTTAGATCCACCAGGTTCAAATTTTGTCCTTTTTGTGGTGCAAAGACATATAATATAATGTATCAGCATTTTAATAAACATTCCTCTCCGAGAGACTAGGGTTTGAGATCCAACAGGGTCGAATCTTGTCCTTCCTATGGTGCGAAAATAGTTTAAATATTTTAAATAGCACATGTGTGTTATGTGAATAAAATAGTTTAATAATATTAATTGATTTTATTAACAAGAAATAGATTAAGTACCCTTCTTTTACCATGAAAAATATCAAGCTTATCTTACCTAATTCCATTATGGTGTAGCTTATAAGATAAGCTCATAGTGTAGTCCACCAAGGTAAGACTGCTACATTTCAGGGTAAACTGAGCCTACGCTTCCTTAAATAGTTTGATATAATCAGGGGCTAGCCGCGTAGACAGTAAGATTGATGTCTGTATTCAATAATGATAACTTTATATTTTATTAATCAGAATGACACGTGACTGTGCTGTTTAGTAAATACATTTATTAATTTATTTTAAAGTAACTAATCAGACATTTATTACTAACAAGGACGCCCATCTGGATCAGCATGTTCTGATATGTCAAAAAACAAGAACATATAAGGTACTATTCTAACAGGGATTAACTGAAAGGTATTTCACTATGAAAATTAGTACTTTATTAAATAAACGTATTTTATTTTATTTATGATTTGACTATTGAAGGTTTTGTTTTTTTGCCCGACTCTCTATAGTCTATACTGTGTGATCACCGGTGTGGATATTTTTTATCCGGAGTGTTTTTGTGATTAGAAGCTGTTTTTGTCAAGCATGTTACAAACTTTACGATTTATTAAAAGCCAACTAGAAACAGGTTTATTTTCAATTAACTCCTGTCAACCTCGATAGTTACAACAATCGTGGGAGATTTTGTTAGAATTATACACCACTAATAAACTTCATTTAAAAGAAATAAGTATTGTATTTTTTTCTCTCTCTCTTTCTCTCGTGGGTGTCTCTTTGTGTAGCTGCGCCTGCGCCTAGCTCTTGAGACAATCCCAACCACTCTCCGGGCCGTCGCAACCTGTAATTTTGCAGTATAGTAAGTAACATGTCCCCCACTCCCCTTTCTACATAGAGTAAAAAGTCTCAGCCGTCTGGTCCATTCAGGCAGATTAGTACAGTGCACTTCATAAGAAACCACCATCCTTGAGCTTCACTGGGACACAATTCACTTTTTTTATTAATATTTTCCAGTAAACCGCAATTACACCTAGGTTTTACTATTCAATTATTTTTTTCCCATGTATTAGAGGTATTAACGTACACCATCTGAACCGACTGATTATATCAGCCTACGACTTATAAACTAACTTAAATCTAGAAAAGACACAGCATCCATCCCCTGGCCGTTAATTCATCACTGTGAAATGGGCAAATCCACATTCACCGATGATAAATTTTTTGGCCATGCTAGGAATCGAACCTGGGACTCTTAGCTCATTAGAAAGATTGAGCTAAGGTGTCGGACTTTTATTTAAGAAGCCAGCTCAAGCCTGATTAACCGGGAAATCAGATACAAGATTATGGAAGTTGGATTTTATGCCTTCTTTACTCGACAACAACGAGATTGGGAGTCATATAATGGTTTTTTCACTATTACTAGGTTATTAGGTGTTCTGTCCCTAGACAATAGACAAGTTCATTGCTTGTCCAAATAATGTACTCTAGCAAGTCTTATTAGTAGCTTCCTTTTTTAGACCCGGAAACTTCTTCTTTCCTTTTTTGAGGTCATCAATCAGTTTAAATCGTGGTCTTCCCGACCCTTCCACTTTGTTTTGTTTTTTAAAATATAATAAAACGGTTTGACTGGTTTCAATTCCACTTCTTTCTCAGACAGAACAGACAGGAAAACGCATCGCATTACGACTTCTGGTTCAAGCTGTATTATCTACCTAAGCTATTGGTGTTAACCGTGAGGTGAGACGGGCTCTTAAATGGATGTCTTCATTTTGAATAGCTATTGAATGCGCCGTGCTAATACAACCTCCTTAATAGTGTGATCAATTTTTAACTGTGCATAGCCTACGCATCGGTGATCACGCTGGCCATATTATCATTCTCACACTAGATTAAAATTATGGGGAAGGTCGAGGTTCTAATCTCGGCTGGGTAGATGAGGGGTGATATATTGTGGTTTTCCAACTGTGGACACATTTCATATACCACTACTCCTTAAATGAAATCGTTATCAATAACGGTGTTAAACATAATAATAATGATGATGATAATGATGACGAAAAATGTGCACTCAAACAATAAGTTTAGAATAACTGCATGTGTTTGAGTGGTTTGTTATCATTTAATATCATAATTAATTACTCAAGCTAGGAGATAAAAACTAGTAAATTCCTTGGCGTCGGCCCGTAAGCCAGTCATACCAACCCAGCGGCCGCCGCACGTTTGCGGATAAAGCACCAACATTTGTGGATAGAGGACGTCATGTGATCACCAAAACGAACCCTCTAACTGTTAGTCTCAGTTTTCTACACAGGAGACACTACTTATTTATTCAAGTAGTTCTTCATTTAACCTCACGTGGCTAAGTTGACCCCGTTCCAAACCCACTTCTTCACAGAAATATCTGGAAACTCCTGGGATCGAACCCGGGACATCTGTATCTTTATCTAGTAGCTCTGACCACTAGACCACAGATGCTGTCTAATCAAAATTAATATTAAAAATTAAAGTTATTCTCTAACTCAATGCTCCCATTAACTTGTGACTTGACTTTACAAAAGCTAATTCTAGGTTATGTTTATTGTTCCTTTGAAGTGACAGTTGCCACCAAATACCGTTTTCTCACGTTGCTTTCACCTTAAGACATTAATTAAAATAACCTATTTAATTTATGATGCCATGCCTTGTTGACGTATCTTTGACACAAACAATAATGGAACCTGTAATATCCCGACGTTATCATGTTTTCATAGAAAAACAAATAAGTGATATACACTCCAAACTGTGGTCGATATAAACTCTAGTTTATTAATCCTGGTTGCTTCAGACGTGGGTAAGTGTTTATTACGGTGACTGTACATCAATTACATGGCTCATCACGAAAACACCGTGTCGGTAACAGGGTGGGAGAGATTTGGGATGCAGATAGCCTAACTTACAGTTCACACAGGATAGCCATCAACAAAGTAAACAAGACTGGTACGTCTTTGTTCCTAGCTTTTGATTGAGTGTCTGCGGCCCAAAGGCCACGGTGTTCTTATGAGGTACACGTCAGTTGACCAAAAATAATTCTAGACTAAAGTGTAGACCAAATTACTTTCGCTGAAGTGAATTTTTAAGCTAAATGGTTTTAGGCCAATTGATTTTGCAAGAAATGATTCTTTTTTTTATCCCGAATCATTTTAGGCTAATATGGATCCTAAGTATGGCTATAGCCGAATCTAAATATACCATTCTTTAAATAGAAAAATGACGCCTGGACACTGGAATCGAACCCGGGACTTTTGTCGTACTAAGCCAAAGATTCCAGTTTCGATTCATGTGTCTGAGTGTCATTTTTCTATTTAAATAATGACTTAAGGTGGGATCGAAGGAGACGCGAGAAATGACCAGTGTTTTTTCACTATTTATGGCAAAACTTTTTTCGGCCAAAATAAAAACCTATACAGCCCACGATATCATAAAGGTTGCCGACCCCAACCTTAGACCATGTGGCCACCGAAGCTGATGAGTTTGACAGTAAAGTCCAACGCATTCTCCTGGTGAATCCTGGTCTCATCCATTTCTCACTGTTAGTCAGTTCTCGCACTAGCCTCTTACTTTAAGCAATGAAAAAAAAAAACTTGGCACGCTGATAAAATAGTTGGTATTTAGGGACAGAATCAAATTAGAAATCAACTTGTGTATGCAAACGTTTGGTCCATTTAAGCTGTATTTAGATGTTATTAATAAAGAAATATGCTAACAATTTCTGAGAACTGGTTTCACCGAATTTGAATGAATAACGTGTTAGCTTTAATGGCTTTCTCTTCTCATTCGACACTTTACCTCAAGAACGGTAGTTTAATATCCTTCAACGCCGGTGAATAATGATTAAGACAGGTGTTAATTAGCCGGTGGCAATTCGGGGAAATTATTGGGATCACGCGTTACTCTGATAGGTAGTGTTTTACTCTCAGGAGGGAACAGGGAATATTCTGAAACACACAGAGGAACAGCCCGCACAGAGAGGGACTCGGTCAAAGGCACCAGTCTCGTCTTGTTTGGTTTTTACAGTGACAAGAGGGCTAGGGCTCGAATCTCGGCTGGGCCTACCAAGTTCTTTTTTTCTTAAATAGTGTACCAAAACTTCTCCACGCAAATTCGAGCACACCTTTAAATGTTTCTTTCCTCATCTCCACCTCATTAATGTCAATATGCGGATAGCTCAGCTAGTAAGGATGTAGAGCACGTTAAAATTAAAATTGTACATTTTACGTGCTAATCAGATTTTTAAAATAATTAAATATTTAGTCTTTTAAAACTGCTCGCTTGTTTTACCACACAATTTATAAACAATACTGGACAGCTATAGTACAAGACACACATTCACACTTTCTCCAATGCTAGTGACGACTTAAACTAGTGTGATCCAACCCGTGGCCCACGACCTGTTTTATTCCGGTCCGCAAATCTCAACGGGGTTTTAGATAAATAATAGAAAATGGTGTAGCTCCGATCTTAATTATCTAAAAACATGCGTCAAAAAAACAGACTCAGCCATCTTACTGACAAAATTGGTAAAGGCATGATCTACATATATAAAGTCCATGCGGTGTATTTATCTCTTTCCTGGGCTTTTCCTCCAACGTCCAGTCAACCTAGAGAGCTGAAATTTGATATTGACTCTGGATAGTGCCATCTTTATGAGAAAAATAAGAAACCTGAAAAATCCAAGATGGTGGACACAATGTACTAATTGAGTCCTAGAAATATGAAGTTTTGTATGAACACTATGGAACATGCCATCTTTATGGATAAAAAATATCCAAAATTTGAAAAATACAAGATGGCAGAGGCAGTAGAGTGGTAGAGTAATGGACACGTCGTGCTACCTCCTCTTTGGAAAAAATCTTTAAAAAAAATCCAGATAAAAACAATAGGGAACAGACTTCACGGGAAATTCACACCTTAGTATTACTATACTGTGCTTGCAAATGGGTCCTATTTTTAATATTTTTGAAAGTAAAAAGGTTTTATTTGCTTTGTAATATTATCTTTACCATTTGATTACGTTTAATACTCTATGCAGACTGGGTCAAACTATTTAACCTAAAACATCATAACTTTTTCCCATCAAATGGATTAACTAGACGTTTTTATTCATGTGTATTTAAATTAGTGTTGTGGATAGCTTAAACGAATAGTGCCTAAATGATAACTAACTTTAACTTGAAAGACACTCATTTTATACATAGCGTTGGTTTAACTTCAGCCGTTTACGTGTTATGCCCTATTGTACGTAGATATATCAACCAATGAGATTAGTGCCTAGATACACTTGAATGTTCACGTGACGTAAAAACTCGGCTGAGAACCAGGCGATAAATTTGTAACTGATTGAAAACAAATTCCTGACTAGAAATGTATCTCGAGCATTCAAGGCCGATTAAGCTTTCAAGTACTTGCAATAGAAGCTCACTGGAGTTTGGAAGGTTATAATTTGTGAGAAAAGTCCGTGAAGTTTTGTTGTTCGCGAGACGCGGACAAACGAGCTGTACCAAAAGAGGCGTCTGCAAAACATAAACAGACAAATGAAGTACTAAATAACCACTTTTATTTGCTCGCAACACGATTGGCCGACGGGATCACGTGATACGTAACGTTAGGTGAATGTTCTCCCCTGTCTATTGGGCCATAGTGAATCACGCTAATGACTTTGGTGGCTATGAATTAATAGTTTAATTTTGAGTTACATTTGGAATATAGTTTTTTTGTCATGTGTTCTTGGGCTTACTTATTATTATATATTTGTAAGAAGGTACAGGAAAGGTGGATAAAATCATGTAAAAGGAACGAACACAATATGGCTCTTACAGTTCACACTTTAAATTGCTGTCTTTGGACAAAGAGGTAATGAATGGCTGGCTACCAGCCAATCCCCCGACCTAGGTTTCATTCTATCTGAACTCATTAGAAGGGAGTGTGAAAAGCGCAACGTTATTTCCTAAAAGAGGAAACCATAATACACAAAAGGGAGAAAAAGGAAATTAGTGAAGAATGATAGGACACTTAGAAAGGAACATATTAAATTAATAACATAAAGGACAAACACGGGAAATGGGATACTCGTATACTTATTAGTAATTTACAGTACATGTGTAACATTGTTCCTGCACTGGAACACTACTGAAGTTAGTGAGAGTTACGTTAGCTTTAAGTTAAAGTGCATTGTGATGGCTTCAATTAAAAAAACACGAGTATAATCTTTACGTTACATCATCCTAATAATAAGTGAAAGTTAAGTTGAGCTTGGTCCCGACATACCAAAAGGGGTCTAACAGGTTTCTGCACTGAATCGAAGACTCAAACGGGTCATTTCACTGTGTTTTTTTTAACACTTAATTTTTTTATCGATTATTAATTATTATGAATGTGATTGAAAATAAAAAGCGTAATCATTACGTTTTTATCTGTTTTATTGAGAAGTGCACGAATATTTAGTACTATGGTAAAAATGGAACCATAATGGTAATAAGATACAATTAAGTAAAGTAACATGACTCAAAATTGGTAAATTATTTTGTAGTTAATATAGAGATGTTCATGCCACTATTTCGCAATAATTTATGTTTTTTGGGATCGGGAGTGGGGGTGGGGACCGGGAGCACCTTACTCTTAATTGGGCACTATTAATAATGCACTATGACTTAATATAAACCTAACCTAAATCCTCCTCCTCTTCATAGTTACATAATTAAGTGCGTGAGCTGTTTCATAGGAACAAAATATTTTTCAAAATGAAGTTTCTCTCCACCCAAACGCTGTTTCTTCTCTTCCTGTCACTTTCAATATCTTTGGCCCATCCCTCTCTTTCACCCAAATACATCCATAGTTTTTGTATTAAGATTATTAATTTGCCTTCTCTGAACAGCTGGAGACTTTCCTCTAAGACGCACCACCCATTAAAATTGTTTAAACTGTGCAAGTTTTTTGTTGTTGTTAAAACTATTACAAAGAAGAAGGAAAAGCTTGGGAGCGCCAAAGAATTCTTGGTCTCCCAAGTTACAACCCTCTAACTAATGACTCTATTAGAGGCATTATGCCAGGTAGCAAAGACCACGTTTTGGAAGAAGGAAAAAACCCACATTCTTTCAGGACTCAGCGCTCAGCCACACTCAGAGAGAGATTTGAAGAAGTATTTAGAAACTAGGGGTGTTTAAAGCTTAGGGTTTATTACAGCTAAAAGGTTACACTGGATATCATCTCTGAGGAAACTGCATGGTTACTGTTGGGAAACAGCGTTGTCATTCTCTGGTTTTAGTGTGGTCATCCTTACCCTTAAATATAAGACGAGTTTCTCAAGATGGTTCGTCGATGTTTCCAATAGATCCTTTCTACCCTAGCACACCACCTTCAGACAAAACTCAAGACAAGGCAATTTGGCAACAGTTAACTGAGAAAGACCGAAGATAAAGCCTTTCTAAAGAAGACCTGCAGTTTCCTTAGATATGATATTGGGTTTAGTCTCCACTAACTCTTTTAGAACTGGGTTCAGCAGCCTTTTTTGGCCCCAATCGACTTAAACTCAGCAAGGTCCTGCGATCATCCATAGTTTTTACACTCTTCTTTTGACTCTTTTTTGTGTATACCTGCAGACTACATAATATATTTACTCTTTAAAATCAAGATTCTCAAATATTTTTGTCCCCACCCTTCTAGAAAAAAAATATAGAATAAATAAAATGTACATGTTCATATTAAACTTTTTAATTTTTTTATAACATTAACGATTATGAGCGATCAAGGTTATATTGGTCACGTCCAAATATCATTGGTAAGTAATTAATTTATTTTCGAGTTTAGAAGACTCAACTATCGATTTTTAATGACAATACAAGATCGAAGGAAAATTGCCGCGAGATCAGCCGGTCGATTATTTTAAGTAGCTTATAGTTTTGGCACTAGTGTCAGTGGTCGCACGGTCTAAGGCACTGGTCTCCCAATTATCTGAATTGCTGGTGACAGGAAGGTTGAAGTCCTAATCTCGGCCGGAAGCACTGGGAGTGGTTGTCCACATTACACATTTCAGGGACGTGGCAGTAGGCCTAAAATCACTAGGCCTAAAGTCGTCAAATGACTTTTGGTCTACTGACGTTGAACTTAAATTACATTGTGGATTTCCCGTAATCTCTTCAGGCTAATACGGGTGCAAATCTTCAAAACCGACTTCCTCGTCCTTGGTTTAAAGCGTTAATAGCCTCGCTGTTAAGCCTAATAATATTATTAATAATAAAAAAATACCTTATTTGGTGGCAGCATGGTCTAAGGCGTCATTCTTGTGTTAGACGAGACTGCAGAGGACAGGGAGATTGGGGTTCAAATCCTAGTCGGGTGTCTTTCCAAAATTGTTTCCCACTCTCCCTCCACGGAAATGTGGGTACATTTCCTCTAAATCCAACTTTCCTCATCCTTAACTCACTATCGTAACTAGTACATATGTGTATAACCTAAACTGGACAGGTGATAAGACGCGGTGCTAAAAAAACAAATATTGGAGTGCCTGAATAAAAATATATTTTATAATATTGTTACAAGTGTTATTTGTAGCTTTGTTTACAAGCTTCTATTTTTAATTGAAAATAAGATCTCCACTTAATAATTAGTTTTAGTAAAATACAAGTCGACTTCGTGTGTGCTGTAAAAAGTCGTAAGTTCCGGTTCCGTTGGTACCCATTTAACCATCCCCACTGCTAATTTCACGGGCCATTGCCTCTTTTTGGTACACAGACAGAAGTAATAAAGGGTATGCCCACCCTAATAATGGCTGACGAAACAATTTAACGCTACTATTCAATTATTATGGAAATCAATTAACTTTTGAACCACCATAAAAAAATTACGTTGGGTTAGATTGGTTATAATATCATAATAAATTAAAAAATATAACCTTCCGGAGTCGATCTAAACACCTGTCCCGGCAAAATTGGTAGGCCCTTTCAATTTCGCTCATAGAAATTCTCGTGTGCTGATTTAATCAGTCGGGTCAGAAAGTGCACGTTAAATACCTCAAATAAATAAATATAACATTATACACTATTATATTATTTAATGTCACAGAATTATTTTGCTGGAACGATTGTTTTTAGCAATTATCATTGAATAATGAGGTAGGCCTAACGATGATAGTAGTCCTTTAAGGCTTAAAAACTATTATTAACAGCGTTCGTATTTGTTTTAAGAGAGATAAACTATAATCAACAAATGGTATTCGTTGGTTTGTTTCCAAATAACTGAGGGGGGAGGGGGGGGATATTTTTTAGGGATTTTTCCTTTAGAATGTTTATTGATAAAACTGATTTTTTAGTGTATTTGTTTTTCTTAATATAACTGATCTTTAAGGGTATTACCTTTATTATTATTATTATTATCACCGCGTTTTACTACCCGTTTGGGCTATACGCACTTACGCTAATGCGTAATGGTAGTCTGATTGTGAGATGAAATGGAGGACCTACACATTCACAAGTTGTGATTATTACACGTTTTGTCAGAGGTGAAGGAAGGGTTTGGCAATCAGATAAATCTGTGCCGGGAAAACACCTGTCCCGGCAAAATTGGTAGGCCCTTTCAATTTCGCTCATAGAAATTCTCGTGTGCTGATTTAATCAGTCGGGTCAGAAAGTGCACGTTAAATACCTCAAATAAATAAATATAACATTATACACTATTATATTATTTAATGTCACAGAATTATTTTGCTGGAACGATTGTTTTTAGCAATTATCATTGAATAATGAGGTAGGCCTAACGATGATAGTAGTCCTTTAAGGCTTAAAAACTATTATTAACAGCGTTCGTATTTGTTTTAAGAGAGATAAACTATAATCAACAAATGGTATTCGTTGGTTTGTTTCCAAATAACTGAGGGGGGAGGGGGGGGATATTTTTTAGGGATTTTTCCTTTAGAATGTTTATTGATAAAACTGATTTTTTAGTGTATTTGTTTTTCTTAATATAACTGATCTTTAAGGGTATTACCTTTATTATTATTATTATTATCACCGCGTTTTACTACCCGTTTGGGCTATACGCACTTACGCTAATGCGTAATGGTAGTCTGATTGTGAGATGAAATGGAGGACCTACACATTCACAAGTTGTGATTATTACACGTTTTGTCAGAGGTGAAGGAAGGGTTTGGCAATCAGATAAATCTGTGCCGGGACCGAGGATTGAACCCCAGACGGTATTTTTCTTGATAGAACTAATTTTCAAAAGTATTTTTCTTGATAGAACTAATTTTTGAAAATATTTATTGATAAGAGTGATTTTTTTAAGTTGAAACTGAAGGCTGTGTTTAAGTTGTGGTAACAATCGTTTTTTCTCGCTTTATTTTTACAGGTAATAATATTACTCCAAGATTTCTTCCACACATATTGTGACATTACATGTTACGTCAGTGTGACGGATGTCATAGTGGGCACAAAAAAAGGTTGGTAAAATAATTACATAATTGTATAAAATATAATATAAGCCTTGAAACAAAATGATAATTCTAAGTTGTCACAAGTTGTAGGAATACTTTTTACTACACTTTAATATCTAAACATCGTGAACTATTTAATTTGTTTCCTGTACTTTGCTCTTAGATGCGTTCCCCTTAAGTTAGATGATTCCTGAATAGTCAAAATATATATTAAAATAATTAGGCGTTGAGTGTGTAACAATTAAACACAAAGCTATGGCGATCGGTACAAGTCCTACAAACAAATTACTTGGTCACAGCATATATAATTTTAAACATTCAACCCAAGTGCGAGGAATCGTAATCGCTCGGTAACAATGGAACAAAACCATACTCTAGTAAAAAAAACTATTTATGTTACCCTTAGTATCGAACCAGGGTCCACTATGTATTTATTAGACCTCTTTAACCACTGCATGGACCAAGAATGAATATTTCATCCATACAAATTACGATACCAATGAAATAAACAAATAACATTTAATATTTTATGCGGTTTAGTGCTCGCTATTAGGCGGTTTTGGTATTCAGGGGGGGCAATAAATTGGAAAGGGGTGGTAGGGAGGTATTTATGTTTTTATGGATATTACAGCAATAATTTTATGTCAATACGTATAGTAACGGGAAACAAAATATTCTACCAAAAGGTCTTAAATTTGTTTTAATATCTATGTCTTATCATTTTAACGGTAGTCCCTATACTATTACCTATTACTACAAACATTTAACATAAGTTATGTTTTAACGTGTGTTTTATTCATAAGTATTATGGTATGTAAAAAATTGCAACTAGGCCACAGACAAGAAAGACACAGGCTCTCAACCTTACAGGGGTATCGCTGCGCTCCTTATGCCAGCTTGAGTCCTTCAACACTGGGCTTCGCTAGTGTCACTGCTGGGTGGTGATAGGACTAACTGCAGCGATCCTAGTGTTGAAGGACTCAAGCTGCCAAAAGGAGCGCAACCATTTTAACTGGAGGTTGAGTGTCTGGGTATATTAGTTGTCTGTGAACTAGACCTATTTTGTGATAATATATTTTTCAAATGAGGATGTATTGCCCATTGATCAATGTTGACAAATTGACAAATTTTGGACTTTTAACAGGGGAAAGTAATTATATTTATTCTTATACTTTTTTAAATAATATTGTGTGACTGATTTTTAATTTTTATTTCTATTTCCCATGTTTACTTATATTTTCACTAGAAGGTATTGAAGGAAATTAATCAAAATTAAGACAAATCGGTCTTGCACGTTTTATCAACGATTTTTTTAAAATTTGAAATATTTAATCTGCACTTTATAAACGAACTGATTATATTAGCACATGACTCATAAACTAACTTAAATCTCTAATAGACACACCACTCAGCCCTCCCCGCCCCCCCGGTTAATTCAACACTGTGGAAGGGTAAACCAACATTTCACCAATGATAAATTATTGTTCGGCCATGCCGAGAATTGAACCCGGGAGCCTTAGCCTAGTAGGCAGACATGCTACTAAGCTAAGGTGTTGTATTTAACTTATATTAACAGGGCCAAGGCAATGTATACCTCAGTTTTAGCTTATTTGGTGCTGACTGACAGTTCACAGCTGACTTCTGACAGTCAACATTTAGGTATATACCTAAATTTTGACTGTCAGAAGTGACAACTGCTAAAGACATGTTTTTTGCAGATTATATGGTTCGGCGTAGGGATACATAATTTGGTCTGATAGCTTTTCAAAGCCGTCAGCTGTGAGCTGTCAGTCAGCACCACATAAGCTAAAACTGAGGTATAATAAGGAATCACCTACAGACTTAATAAATATAACTCTAATATTTAACCAGGTCATTTTAAGCAGTAGAGATTTTCTATTTTGATAAATGAAAACAGCTATTGAAAATTAGTTTCACTTCTTAACATTTTATTTCCTAAGTTATATTCGTTTATATAATAAACAATTCACCGATTTAAGTTTATTTAAGTTTTACATTTCAACGCACCGTCCGTTTGCCCTGAAAATTAAACTTTTAATTTTTATTCTAAGGCACATTAAAAAATAATATTTACACCTTAGAAAATAATGATGAGGAAAAACTTGTCATCCGTCTGGGTGGCCGCATGGTCTCGCAATATACAACACTGCCGGGGGATCGAGGTTTAATCCCGGTCGGATGTATTCAGGTTTTTTCTCAATTGTTTTCCACTCTCCCTCCACGCGAGTATGGATACACTTCCTCTAAATCCAACCTTCCTCATGCCTAACACATTAGAGTAATTAGTAAATATGATTATATCCCGAACGCGTAAGGCGCGGTGCTAAAAACAAACCTGCCAAGATATTAAGCACAAAGTCAAGGCTACGTTTCGTTAATTTCCCATTTTGTAAAGTGGAGCCATCACAACAATTTCCTAATGGTAAAGTTTCGTCCCAGCCGGAATCATTGTAGGTGGTTCTGTTTGAACTCCTGACCGTCAGTGGCGTGAACTGAAGGTGTAATGCCACCTCCTGGTCCGAAACTATCGGAATGCGCGTCACCTCTGACCTCGGTGTATAAACAAGCCAACGTTTTGCCCGTCCATCTTTCCTCTCGCTCCTTCTTCTGCTATAATGACTTAATAACAAATTGTTGTAACATGAGTGGGGTGGGGGGAAGGGTTGGGCCGGGCATTGTTACAGCTTGTTTGCATTACATTATATTATTACACACCGGGTGTTCCACAAGTCTTGTACAACCTGTTTTATAGATATGAGGTGACACATCTTCTCTTTCTGAAAATGTTTCCATAAACTTTTCCGTTTTGAGAAATTTTCAATTTTTTTTTCTAGTAAAAATTTCAGTTTTTTAAATGAGTTTCCATTGAGCAATAACAACGATTCCGATGCTCTTTTTCCGATTGAAAAATCTGCCTGAACATTTTCATTTCCTACGCTACGTATCTCCTTTAAAGTTTTATCTAAGAGCTTCGCCTAAATGAAGGAAAATATTCTCACACTGTGGTATTTCTTTGAGAAATGGCAGTTCTGAAATTTCAAGTCCATAAAAACTTTCTCCAATTCTCTTAGAAATTATTGGCTATGGTTTTATCTATGTTTATATCAATTTACCTTAATCTAAGAACTGACAGGTATTGCTTTAAATATCGTTGAAAATTAGCTAAATTCACTTTATTATGATTTGTTTGATTATTATTATTGTTATTATAATTATTATTAGCACCACGTCTTACTACCCGTTCGGGCTATACGCGTTAAACTATATGTGTCATTAGCTCGAAAATTGTTGGGGTGGTAAAATATATTTCAAACAAATATTTTTTAATTTTAATAATCCTACAACTTTGCAATGAGAAATTATTTAGTATCTCAATGAGTTGTGGAGATATGCTCAAATTTGGAGATATCCGCCTTTATAAAGTACTCTCTAACTCATCCCACTGGAAAAAATTAGATGCGTCATTTTGTTTGTAATGTTAAAAATTGTCTATATACAAATTTTAATGAGAATTGTTAGAGCCTCTTTCGAGAAAATCGATCTTTCTCTCTTTTGACCTTTAATTAAACTACCTTTAATTTTAGGTTTGGATGCTAATTGCAAAAAACTTCTCAGGGGGAACCTTATCAAAGCCCTGAATGCCAAGTCTTAGCCCGATCTGTAAAATTGTTTCAGATATAGGCTAAGAGACAGACAGACAGACAGACGGTATCGAGAAAACCAATTTTTCAGGTACAGGAGGTCATGAACCGTCGACATCCATCAAAATCTCGAGTTGGATTTTATTGACGATCACAATAGTTCCTCTTTCCGAGTGATCACGAGAAAGTTAAAATATATATATATACTTTTTAAATAACGCGTCATTTTCTGGACATCTGCAATGTGTCTCAGCGCTCCAGTAGGTGGGCCTCTTAAGGTGAGATGGAAGTGGACGCGAGAAAAGTCCAGTTTTTATGGCAAAGCTTTTTGGGTCAAATTAATATTAAAATATTGCTCCAGTACAAACAGAGTTTATTTTTATTCACAAGGTGATATCAACAGTTGTATAACATCTGTAATGAGCATAACGGCATTTGATGAGAAACCTTTTAAATTAAGATAAAAAGTTGTCATTAAGTTCCAGAACACCCTTGACAGATATTCAAGAAATTTCGAAGTCACCATGTGAAGAAAATTAAATTTCATGTTTTTACTGGAGCAATATTTTAATTATTTTTGTTAAAAAAATGTTTTGCCATAAAAAAAACCCTGCAAAAACACCGGCTTTTTCTCGCGTACCTTCCATCCCACCTTAAAGGTGGCTGACTCGGTCAGTGAAAAAGTATCAATCGCTGTCAGGCTACAAGGCGTTAAAATACAATGGTCTGTGACGTTTCTGGAACTGCGTCTCTATTCTACCTAAGGTTATAATCCCTTTCACCCTTCAGCTACAATCACCCTTTGTCATGTCAATAAGAAAGAGAGGAAATAAAACCACGAGCCTTCTTATCTCGAGGTAACGAAGAAAGGTAGTTCTCAAATATATCACAATTGTCTGTTGTGAGCCGATAAAAAAAAACTGTATTTGTAGGAGGAAGGCTAGATCTAGAGTCCTTTTTCATCAATCCTAGTCTCATAGTTCCGCAAATATGATTAAAAAAGTCGTTGAAAATGAACTGTCATATTTTCACGCAGTTTTTATATTAATAAAACTCATACTATGGAGTTTTTTTTTAAAAAAAGAACCTTGTTGGAATCTTTCGACTTTATTTTGGCGTGAATCATATTTTGAAATAATGCATCTTAGAATTAATAATTACGTTTAAGCTGAACGTCTGCGTGGCAATTTCTCGCTTATCCAGACGGCCTCCTTAATATACTTTACTAGACATTAATAGCCTAAGCGCTTAAGAAAGTTTATAGAAATATGATAGTGTTGAAATTGATTTGGACCCTCTCACTACTTGAAAAATTAAACTATGCAAAATCGTGAAGTGAAAGTACTAGTATTTGGCCGTTAAACCATTTATATTTTGTTAGAAGTGACCTTATTTAGGCTAGATGCAAGATTAACGAAACATATTTTTTTAGGGGTGATTGGGGGAGGAGGGAAAGGAAGGGCTACACTATAAAATTGACATAATAATTATGTCAATATGGTTTTTATATAATAATGACATTATAGAAGGGGGTAGGAGTGAAGTGTGCGTATTTATCAAGTTACAGTTAATAACAAAACAAATATCAACTTTTTTTTCTCGAAGCCATTAAATTAACTAGTTTCATTCCCAGAAACACCCTTTGTTTTCAGATATCATATTGTATGCACCAAAAACAATCTGTTATTTGAGATGTTCATAAAGATAGGAGGCTATAAAAATGCATATTTTAATATAATATCTAATTAGCTAGTGGCATATAAAATGAATATTTAGAAAAGTACTTTTATTTTATTTTCATCACCACGTGTTACTTATTGCCTGTATACCTTATTAAAGTTATTATAAGTGTATGTTGACTTCCCATATGGGGGAATCCATCACTTTTCAGGGGGGTCTGGACCCTTCCCTTCACCCCGACCTCCACCTCTATACTCCATTAACTAGAGGTATCAACTATATTTTAATTATGGGTAAATGTCGCGACTTCAAGTAATGTCCTTTAGTGGTATGTGACCCTCGCAGTTTGGGAGTTCTCTGTGTTGCCTATGGTTTTGATCGCACGGCGTTAAGAAGTAGTTAGTTACCTTCTCCCAGTTGCTGTTATGTTTCTGCTCCCTAAACATATAAAAAATAATCTATCATTATATAATTATTTAAACACTAAATTAGTTTATATTTACATATTTTGGCTGATTTATAAAATTATTATTTTTACGATTTAACACTAATTTCCTAAGAGATTTTCTCAAACTTGTTTTGATGAATATCAACAGACAATCATTAAAGTAATTACGGGAATGTTCATATGAAAGAGACCACATTTCAATTAATTCAACTAATTTAAATTAATTAAACTAGTCTTAGTTTAATGGTTTTTGACACGCCTGACTTCACACCTTAGACAATTTTATACAATCCAATTTTTGTAGGGAGTGCCTTATTTGCGAAAGAAAATTTACTAGCTCTACTTTCACGTGTTCATACGTCAAATACTTTGATCTACAGCTGTGGTTTTTGATAGAAATTTTCAATACCTATAAAATTATAAAGGTGGGCGAAGCTTTGTAATGTCAAAAGTCAAAGTTGAAGGTCAAATCTCTTTATCTTAGACTTCGGCGACCATAATAACCTTCGCATCGTTGAAATATTTCAAAGTAAGAAGAAAACTTCAATATATTATGAACTAAATATGACATATTTACCCATATAAACATTGTTACGACAGCTACTAAACAGAACTCTACCACCGACTAATGATTAAATGTCATCTTTAACGTAAGCATGGATAGATTCAGATATGTTAGCATAAAATAATGGTGTGATTTTTTTTATTTGCACCTTTATTTTTAACTAAATTTAAAATGGATAATTTAAATAAATAATACGGTAGACCACACAGACTTTCTCTCTCCCCTTTATCTAAAAATAGAGGCATTTTCTTATAGCTAGTGATATTTCTGAAACGGAATAATATACATTGTTGCAGAAACATGATGGAAAAAAAACTAGCATCACTTTCCACTAAAAAGCAGAAACGTATTGAGAAATAACGTAACATCTATGTTTACCAAAAAGCATAACAATAAACTCCTGATTCATGAGACGTCAATTTAAAAAATATATTTACCAAATATCTCACAAACTATTCATCGTTATTAGGTCTTCATCATTGCGGTTTCTTGGCTCCAGAGCTTCACTTTGGCCCATCCCGGGCCAAATTTCTTACATCTTTGTATCTTCTTCTGCCAACATCGTTCGCTATCTGATCCATGTACTACACTCTTGGTCTCCCTCTTGAATTATTCCTTCCACATCTCCTTCTATAATTATCTTCGTCATGTCTCCGGATATGTCCCACCATGTTAACTCTTCTATGTTTCATACCTCTCCAAAGTTTCCTTTTTTCAGTTGTTTTTCTTAGCACTTCTGTATTTGATACCATCTCCATCCATTCTTCTGTAGCACCACATTTCAAATGCTTCTAATCTTTACCTTTCAATTGCTCCAATGGTCCATGTTTCACATCCATAAAGCGCAACACTCCAAAAATATACTTTAAGGAACATTTTCCTGATTTACAAATATATGCTAGTCGAGGTTAATAACTAATATATAAAAAGAGTTCTTCGCCAACGTTATTCTTCTTATAATATTGCTTCTGTTATTTTACTTTATAGATATCACAATTCTATTACTTGCTGTAGCCTTACTTCTACTAGTTCTATATCCATTCGATTGATTTCTCCTTTACTGCACAACATGACTTCTGTTTTATTTGGATTGATATTCATATGATATTCAATTTTCAGTATTTCATCCATTCTTTTCGGTAGTTCTTGAAACTCTTACTTACTCTAGGAACTAGAAAATGTATTGCCGTACTTAAAGAAGTACGCCACCTATCTTTTGAACTAGTTATATCCAGTCCAACTCATTACACCCTATCTCTCTCAGATCCATTCTAATGTTAACATACCATCTGCGTCTAGGTCTTCCCAATGGTCTCTTCCCAGCAGGTTTGCAAGTCGATATCCCGAACAAGGTTATAGAATCTCCCATTCGCGCTGCATGTCCTTCCCACCACAATCTATGAAACTAGGTTATCCTAGAAATGTCTTGTGGTAAGTACAATGTATGTAACTCATCATTGAACTACCTCCTCCATTCTCCAATAGCCTCATCCCTTTTTGGAGCAAATATCTTCGACAGTACCTTGTATTAGAACACCCTAAATTTGTTTACATCATGTAAGGTAAGAGACCACGTTTTACAACCATATATAAAAGCGATAAAATTATTGTTTTGTATGCTCTGAGTTTTACATTTCTTGAAAACAGGTGAGATGGCAACAAATTACTGGCCGAGAAACAGCATGCATTTCCCGATGATATTCTTTTCCTAATTTAAAATATAATATCGTTATTGTTAGTTAAATTGTTCCTAAATATTTAAACTCATAAGCCCATTCAAATGATATGTTTCTGGCGGTAATCTCTAAATTATCGTATCCAATCTGTGTTCTTTATGTGATCATAAACTAGCCTTTTCAGCGTTTACTTCTAAATCATTATATATTTTGAATCAAGATTTTTGATAAGTTATTTTGTATCTCAAATAGTTGCGGGGATATCAAAATTGGAAAATTTCGCTAATGTTGCCTCAAAGTCATGTTCATGAAAAAAATTAGCTTTGCCAATTTGATTGTAATGTTAAACAGTACCTAGATACGAAATGTAGTCAAAATCGTTAGCGTGGAATTAGAGGAAATATATTTTTTCTCTTGCCCCCTCCTTCAGTAAACCACCCTTAATTTTAGGGTTGGATATTTAATTACAAAAACCCTGTATAAAAACCCTAGATACCAAGTTTTAGCCCAATCGGTAAAATTATTTCGGCTCAAGAAACGGCATCGTGAAAACTTTTGTTTTTTCAGTTTCAGGGGGTCATGAAACATCAACATTCATCAAAATTTTGAGTTCGATAATTTTTTTAAGATTACAATACCTTTCTCTCCGAGGGGTCAAGGGAAATTAAGAATACAATATATTATTTGTGTTATGTAAGTTCAATAAAAACCTCATTTTCGACTTTGCTTTGACATTGCTACGTATGTTTCAAGCTTCGGCCTCGCTTTGCGTTTAAAAAGTGACCTTCGCACACCCCTACAAAATAACACTAATAATATAGTAAAAGATTAACCGCAAATAAAATATGTTTGTATTTTCAAAAAGGTTTCTTCCCACCAAAATCCTACTGTGGTGACGATATGACGAACAAACGACTTGATTGCCTAGTCTAAGGTTTACCAATGAAACTATTCAAAGCTTTCGACGAGGCGGTGCCCTAAAGTACCAGCCCGTTCCACTGGAAACCGACCCCACCCTTCAGATGCAAACAGAATCTTAGAAAATGTGGCGGCCGGGGACGCCACACAATAGGAGCAACATTTTCCCACAGATTCAGTCTCTCAGAGGGTAAACATGAACCTCCCTCCCCACACAACCACCCTCTTTCCAACATTAGTGAGACTCGGCTCTAGTGCTTCATGGGGGGGCTACGCCCCTGTGGGTGTTAAACGGCCGCTAAACACTCGAGCCAATATCACATTAAACTGTGATCTCAAACTGTGGGAAAATTGTTTCTAGTTAGAGGTGACTTTTTATAAATCTGATGTGATGTATGATTACTAGTACATATGTGGAGTAATCTACACCCGATGTACTGGACAAATGTGGAGTAATCTACACCCAATGTACTGTACAAATGTAAAGTAATCTACACCCGATGTACTGGACAAATGTGGATTAATATACACCCAATGTACTGTACAAATGTGGAGTAAGCTACACCCAATGTACTGGAAAAATGTGGAGTAATCTACACCCAATGTACTGTACAAATGTGGAGTAATCTACACCCGATGTACAGGAAAAATGTGGAGTAATCTACACCCAATGTACTGTACAAATGTGGAGTAATCTACACCCAATGTACTGTACAAATGTGGAGTAATATACACCCGATGTACTGGAAAAATGTGGAGTAATATACACCCAATGTACTGTACAAATGTGGAGTAATCTACACCCAATGTACTGTACAAATGTGGAGTAATCTACACCCGATGTACTGGAAAAATGTGGAGTAATATACACCCAATGTACTGTACAAATGTGGAGTAATCTACACCCAATGTACTGGAAATATGTGAAGTGATCTACACCCGATATACTGAACATATGTGGAGTAATCTACACCTGATATACTGGAGTGGAGTGGTACCCACCCGATATGCTGTGCATGTATGTAGTGTACCTGACTGGGAATCACACCCCGATCTTAACGTCGCCAGCAGTCTAAACCAGTGGTTCTCAACCGTTATCCATGAAGTATCAAGCAGGTTTGCCAAGGGAGTTTGGGGAAACTTCATAAAGAAGTGAGAAAAATTTTAAGAAGTAAAAATAAACTAATTAACTAAAATTATATCAAGAATAATTAAGTTAAATTGAACAAAATATTAATATTAAAATTTGATAATAAGTATGAAAAATATTTGAACAATTTGTTAATACCTTGATAAGAAAGATTTGCACATAATTAAAACAATTGAATGTGATATTACAAAAACAGTCCTATTTAAAGAACACTACGGAGCTTTAGTTAATTTTCTAATGGTCTTCTTTAAATATTTCTAATTTTTTAAATAGTTTTTCCTGATAATGATGCGTATCACCGAAACATGTTGAATTAACACTTTCGGGCAAAGAAGCTTGGATTTTAATCAAGACATGAGTTTTAAATTTTAAAAAAGATTCATTACATTATTAATGTATTTTATTTAATAAAATTTCAACATAATTTAAAAATTAAATTATACTATTTGATTATCTTTACCTTTATACAATTTTACGTGCTAATGATTAGCTTCAACTAATTTAATCACACTGTTATCAATATTTGTCGTGTCATATTTAATTTCCAAAAAATGTTTTATTCTCTATTTATACCAAATTCCATGACATTGACATTGTATCGCAATTTATAACCTTCAACTTTAGTTATTATATAATCTTTACTTGACTGGTTTTATGAACCTTGAACCAATTATTCAATCAATTTGTCACTAAGTAATCATACTTAACATTTAATACTTAGCACCGCGTCTTACTACCCGTTCTGTTTATACGCTTAAGTACTAATTACGACAATGGGTTAGGAATTGGGAAGGTTGACTATAGAGGAAGTGAACTCGCATTTGTGTGGAGGTAGAGTGGAAAACCATTTAGGAAATACCACCCCAGTTCACCTAAGCGAGATTTTAACCTCAAGCTCCTCGTCAGTCTAGCTCAACACGAAACTAGCGGATTAGCTAACTACGCCACCAAGGTGGGTCACCAAATAATAATATTTAGTTTGTATAGCCACACAATTTAAATCTTTATTTTCTGGAATATCTATTATTGTTGTCCTAAATTCTTAAAAGTTCGCACTTTGTTTAATATACGTTTATTAGTTTAAAATTTACTAGGTGGTAGCATTTAGACAGACACATACGTTCGTTACATTAATCCTACTTACTATTTCTTGGAACAAGTCTAAAAACTTCTCATTTGCTTGGTTTTTATCTGAATTTGTCACCCTAGTCCTGTCCCACGATGGATAAATAATTGACTTCATGGACTCCCACCAAGAGATAGGTGAGTTTGACTATTTTAAGCGCAATTCTATGTCAAAGAAAACTAGTTATTCATGTTGAATGCATTCATTAATTAATTTAAAGATAAAAAACAATCCTTCTAGGGCGAGGGAAAATGACTTCCACAATGTTGACTCTAATCGGTAAAAGAAAAAAAAAGTAATTTAGATATTAATGAGAGAACTGCGTAGTGAAAAAAGGACATAGTTCAATAAACTGACAATAAACGTCAATGTAAAAGTGGTTTTGGCTATTGGTTTAATATATCTTTACTAAACATATCTTTTAAGGATTGCAATCAGTGTTGCTCAGATCTGACTTGGTTAAATACGGGACACACTACTCATTTTGGTATCGCAAGACCACGGCACTAATATTTTGAAACATTATACATCTCTAAAATATATTGGGAGTTTTTAAATTACTCCATTTTTGGTCTTGTGTACATAATATAATTGTAACTATCATAAGCACCCGTAGCCGTAGCCTCGGTTAATGAATGTTACCACCTAAATAAGGTTTTCATGGGGACTTATAATTGACAGCCCCACTACTCAGGTGTAGGCCACGACAGGTTTAATATGACTGTGGCCGAAGCAAACCAAAGCACTCGAGAAAGAAAGTAAAATGCAGGATTGGAAAAGTTGTTGATAACCACAAGCTACGAATAGGTACTCTGAACATTGCGACACTGACTGGAAGAATGGAGGAGATTATGGACATGATGGATGAGAGGAGAGTGGAGGAGATTGTGGACATGATGGATGAGAGGAGAGTGGAGGAGATTATGGACATGATGGGTGAGAGGAGAGTGTAGGAGATTGTGGACATGATGTATGAGAGGAGAGTGGAGGAGATTGTGGACATGATGGATGAGAGGAGAGTGGAGGAGACAGTGGACATGATGGATGAGAGGAGAGTGGAGGAGATTGTGGACATGATGGATGAGAGGAGAGTGGAGGAGATTGTGGACATGATGGATGAGAGGAGAGTAGAGGAGATTGTGGATATGATGGATGAGAGGAGAGTGGAGGAGATTGGGAACATGATGGATGAGAAGAGAGTGGAGGAGATTGTGGACATGATGGATGAGAATAGAGTGGATGTCCTGATCCTGAGCGAGACCAAGTGGAGAGGAAGCCGCATCAAGTAATTGAGGAAAGGATACATTTTGCATTGTATGGGAAACGATGAAGGGAGGAGATGGTAGGGACGAATGACAGGATATTAAAGATGGAAATAACAGATAGAATAAAGAGGGGTGGAGGTGATAGAAGAGTGTGCCCCACAAATGGAATGTCCAGCTGAAGAAAGAAAGCAACAAGTTTGAGGAAGATCTAGAAAGGCATATTGGAAATGAGTGGCAGGTAATATTGAGGATGACGCTAGATTTGGGCAAATAGTATTAAGTACACGCGTCTATCAAATACGCTAAAGGCCTCGAGCTCAGTTATCGGCATGGCTGAAAAATGTATCATTATTGAAATTGTATATTCCTCTTGCACAGTGATGAATTAAGAGCGTGCATCTAACACCGATCAACCCTGTGATACGGTCGGCTAGAAACCGTAAATTGATACGAACAATATTGCACGTGGATCATTTCTGATTAAACATTAATGGGATGAAGAGTTAATAGAAGCCCATAATAAAGAATATGGTTGAGATATTAAAGGATATTTGGATAAAAACTGCATCGAAAAGGCCGTTTTTTATCATTTTAAAATGGCTTCAGAAATAAGCACTGCACACAAATCTTCATTCTGTCTTAATAGGATAATACTTTAGTTCTTAACCAGAAACAATGTCGCTTTGTCCTCTATAGTCACCGCGGAAAATTTCGAGTATCATTCACACACATTTCTGGCATATCGTAGGTATTTTCTTTTCCCTTTTACTCCCATACTTTTTCAAGTTAAAATATTTATAAAACTAAGACTTTTAAACTTTTATTTTATTTCTATTCAAAACACTGGCCCTGAATCGCCTCAGCCTTGGCCAAAATATTTATGGTTTTGTCCTTAAGACCGTGAACACTCATTTTTGTAATTATTTGGTTTAAATCACGATGGAAGCGATGGTTTTAGTCTTCACGTGAAGGTAAAGCAGATCGGACACGGCAGATTCGGAGTTCACTAAAAGTTAGGATCACAGGAGTTAGTAATATCATTTATTGGTTAAGCGTCTGTTAATGTTATTTATCATTTTCAAAACTATCTATTTACACCGAGAATTGAGTTAAAATCTTTTGGATCAGAGTCATAGATGTTATCACAGATGCTGTTATGAATAACTTTATCAAATTTTTTTTTAAAAAAGATTAAAATAATTTTAAGCCAGTGCGTATCAAAGATTTTCAATCTCGAGTCGAATACGGCTCTTATCTTGCCCTAACTTGAGTCATTTCCGTACCAAATATACTTGAGAATATTTTAGATTCGAATATTAATTGAATAACGAAACTATCCCGAATCCGAATATTTCATATAATTTTTTTTTTTCAAATCAAGTACAAACCGACTAGTCTATTAGACTAGATTATAATTTTTATCATGTCTAATAAACAAATAATTTCCATCAAAATCGCGTTTACGCTCTGATTCATTATGATAAAATTCTGCTGATTACGGAGATATTGGGGTTCGAATTCTGGTAAGGTCTGCTGAGGATGGTTTTTCCTCAATGGTTTCGCACTCCCCTTTCAAGAAAATGCAGGTATATTTCCTCTAAAATGCTTGCTTCCTCATCTCTGCCCCATTAGAGTAATTATCATGTATACGGTTAACTTGAGCAGATATTAAGACGCGGTGATAAAAAAAAAAGATAAATTATAAATATTAGCAACATGACTTACATAAAACAACTATGATGAAATTGTTTATTATATTTTAATTTTTAATAAGAGATCTAGGTTAGTTTTTCACAAGTTTGACTTTTAGGTTTGAATTTTGAACTACATTCCATCGTAACCGTATCTAGGATATATTTGGATTCGGAATTCAAATCCGATTCAACTTTTTCAAATTTATACATTCGGAACTGCGAATCGAATTATTATCTTCGTATTCGGATTTAAAATTTCGACCCTTCACACAGGCTTGGATAATATACATAATATTATTTATTCAAATGATTGCCCGTGTTTTCTGTTGCTGTCATTTTTGACAAACGGTGCCAAATTTGATATTTACCTCGATGTTTGCTACTCTGCATTTATGTATACATCTTAAAAAAAGGTTATCTCCATGGTGGCAAGACTATACAGAGTAAGGTCAATAATTCACCTTCACCGATGATAATGTGATATAGGGCGTCAATCTCACAATTGGATGGATTGCTGGTAACGGGGAGATCAAGGTTCGAATCTCAGCCGGGTACACCAGGGGACAATTCTCTACAAGTTTTTATTCTGTAGTTTTTCCATTCTCTCTCCACTTCCTCTGAACTAACTTCCTCTTCCCTACCACATTAAAAATCAACTCATTAGTAACCATAATATTAAACTAACAAAATCTTGCCGGTCATTGCTGCTTCTTGAACCAGCTCATAAAATAGGGCGCCCTATTAAGCTGTCTCGACCTACGTGTGTACATGTAGTATCGTGCTCATGGACACATATGTTAATGATAGCATGTTCATTTAAATTATTACCTCACATAGATTTATATTGCTTCAATGGACAAGAAAAGGCTGGGTGTGTGAGCTGGCGCCCACACATTTGGAGACCTTTTGATAAAAAGGTCTAAGGGTTCGGCCAGACTGACAAGCGTGCGTGCGAACGAGCGAGCGAGCGAGCGCGTGATTAGTAGATAGCTCTCGATAGTTGTTGACGAGGAGCTTTAGCACACTTGCTACTAACGGCCTAATTTAATTGGTAAGATCATAAACCATACATATATATATATATAACTGATATGTTAAAATACTTAAATATTATAAAAGTAGGCCTTTACAAATAAGAATCACCATTAGCGTGGAGAGAGGATGAGAAAACCACAACAATAAATCACCTGTTAAAAACCACCCTCAGTTTCACTGAGCCAATATTCGGAGCCTCCTCGTCAACAGCTATCGAGAGCTATCTGCTAATCACTCGCTCGCTCGCCAGTCTGGCCAACCAGTCGCTTACGCGCTCGCTCGCACGCTTGTTAGTCTGGCCGAACCCTTCTATCTTTCAAGCACGCTCGCTCACTCGCTCCAGTCTGGCCGCCCCCTTACCTTTATTTTTTTGCTTTATCTGCCAGCATTCCTGACTCTCTTAGGGAGCTAGAGTTCGATTACGACCAGCTGTACTTTTCTTTTTTTTTTATTGACACTTTTCCACCCTCCTTTTAAATGAATATTTCTGTAGTTTCCTAAAACTATTCCTCAACCTGACCTCTTGGAATACTGTAGATAATTTATAATGAGCAATTTGGTCTATGAGATCACTTGTTCGGTCCCAGTTTTTGTTTAAATTATACGTGTTACGCATCTTACTGAGTGAGCTATACGCATATCTATAGTAATGAGATAGGAATAAGGGAGGTAGCAGTATAGAGGGAGTGTACTAGTATTTGTGTGGGGGAGAGAGACAATATAGTTAAAACCACTTAAGTTAACCTAGCCGGGATTTGTAGCCCCGATTTCTCTGTCACCAGCAAACCAAACAAGAGTGAGACTTACGCGTTTGCCCACGTGCCCACCAGTGCGAGTGGCTTAAAATAATTTAATATTTGTGAATGTGTCGGTCTGATCACATATCAGATACCAGTGTTCCTCCAGAGACTCCGACTTTTTGTGTTAATTGTCGCTGTCTTAGATTCTGTTCATGATAGGTTTTTACTTGGACGACAGTTCAAAAATTATATGTTTAGCTTTTGCGTTACCAACAATTGTAAAATATCACTGTTTTGCTATTACCTGTTACATTAAAAATAATGTAAACTTAAGATTTCTTATACTATTTCATTACTTTTAATAATTTCTTTTTATCCAACTCGAAACAATATTTTAAACATAATTAAAAGTACTTATTCACCGTTTTGGAACGTTATTGACAATGTGTAATTTAGTGCATACCTTTTAATACAGGCATCGTATTTACTTGGAAAAGAGAAAATACTTGTAATTTTTTATAGTAAATTATTTTATTACTATACTATTGTATTTCGAAATATTTAACTGAATAAAATATTTATGTCCACTGCATGGGTGCATCATTGTAAAAAACTTGTTTCCGTCATGTTCAACCACATGGTTTAAATTCGTCGCTCTCCATTTTGAAGCTATTTTCGTTAGACCTTTTGTGAAAGTGCTGTGAATAATAATTTTTTTTTAAGTAGAATAGAACTGTAAATAAATTTTACCTCCGATTTCAAATAAATATATAATATTCTCCTAAATTACTGTGGTTAAATATCGAATTCATACATTACTAAACGTTTTCATTACAGTTATCCAAAGTGATGGATATCAGCTGTTGGCGTAGTGATGTATTAGGAACTATTTCTAGTAACTTTTTGAGCTGTTATCAAAGTAAACTAAGGTAGTAACTTTTGAGCTGTCATCAAAGTAAACTAAGGTAGTAACTTTTGAGCTGTCATCCAAGTAAACTAAGGTAGTAACTTTTTGAGCTGTCATCCAAGTAAACTAAGGTAGTAACTTTTGAGCTGTCATAAAAGTAAACTAAGGTAGTAACTTTTTGAGCTGTCATCCAAGTAAACTAAGGTAGTAACTTTTGAGCTGTCATCAAAGTAAACTAAGGTATTAACTTTTTGAGATGTCATCCAAGTAAACTAAGGTATTAACTTTTTGAGATGTCATCCAAGTAAACTAAGGTCGTGAATGAATTATACGTTAGATTAGTTTGTAGATCATATGTTAATGTTTCAACAGGCTTAGAAGCGCTCTTTAAATACTTCAAATATAAAATGTTACGCAGTTTTTAATTCAATTGAAATACTCATACTAAAGTTAGTATCTTGCCCAGATGATGGAAATTTGTCTTATACCAAAATTTAGGCGAAAATCACAGGTTTCTAACCGATTAAAAAAAATTAAATTAAAATTAAAAAATTAACGACGCTTTGCTCAAAAGTTTAAAGTAAGACGTTAAAAACCTATATCTATCCTTCCTTTATCAAACAAATTAATATTTTAATATGGTCACAACAGAACATTTTAAGATAATGTGGGATTGTTTTATAGGGTAAGTTATCAACGCTGTTATTTTCCTACAAGGAAGAATTCACCTCGCCCTCCCTTCGGAAGGAAGAGAGTAAAAGAAATGAGATAATCTTCACCCTTCTTTATAAGCACCCACTGCTTACGCCAAATTGTATAAAACAAATTTAATTATTTTAAGTTTGTCCATGTCTAAGCTGTTCTCTTAACCCGGGACTTCAGCATAACGTGCCAAGCCAAAAAGCTAAAAGGTATTATATTACATTTCCCTATTCCAATTGCCATGTTAAACAATATTTCAATTTTAATTAGGAAATTTAAAAAAAGGTATGCATATTTAAAAATACAGATTGTGGGATGTACCGTTAAAAAAATATAGCTCAAGTGCATCCTACATTAATCCATTGATGAGTAATGTAGTGGTACGAATTAGTTACACTCAAGTTTAGAGATTACAAGTTTTAACTTTTACTCACTGGACTTATTCAGTAATAGCACGTGCACGAGGGGATGTTCGGTGGAAAAGAACAGGTACAATCCACTGTGTTTCTTGGAGAAACACATCAATGCACTTTATCTTTTAATGGTGGTCATTTCTGATCCTATGTAGTACAAAGACGGCCTCCATTATAAGAGTTTCTAACAGAGTATTAATTCTTTTTTTTCAAGTTGCCGCGCACCTGTTTTACCCACGGTATGTATAGAAAAATAAATTATTTTTGGAATTTTAAGAGGTTTGGCTTCAATGGATTGAATACAAAACTGGTTCGAATGTAGCTAATATATTTCATCTAGGAAGTATTTTTTTGAAAGGCAACATTCTTTTACTTGGAAAGGTACGAAAAACAGCTCCTTTAATGAAAATAACTTTGAAACTTCACTTGTTCTGTTGTTCTACTGGCATATTCATTCAATAATCTAAAATGAAAGTAATGTAAATAATGACCAAGTATTCGAGTGTATTTATGCCTGGGAAAAAACTTGTGTGGCTATATTTGTGCCTGGAACTGGGTTAAGTGTAAGAAAAGAAGCTGGCCTTAACTTCACCCAAATAAAGATTTATTTGGGCATATTTAGGCATGGGTCTGTACTTATGTGAGTATTTGTGCCTAGAACTATAAATTTTAGGGTATACTTGTGCTTGAAACTTTATTTATGTTCGTATGTCAGTGTTTGATACTGTAATTATATGAGTATATTTGTGTCTGAGACTGTACCGATGTGGGTATATATGTGGATGATACAGTACTATATTTGTGCATAATACTGTACTTACGTGGATATATTTGTGTATGGTACTATTTAGTCTGATTTAGATGGGAAAGAACTTTTTAGATAACTATAAATTTACTAAAACATTATTTTCATATGCGTATACTTCAAGTCATGTGATCTGCCAATGTCAATTTTCATAAAGATAGTGGCAAACCTATACAAGTATTCGAACCAGTCTTTCATAATTTATAATCTGAAGCACAATGCTTTTACGATATTTTTTAGCACCACTTCTTACTACCTGTTCGGGTTATACGCATAGGTACGAATTACGCTAATGATTTTAGGGATTAGGAAGGTTATGTTAAGAAGTAGAGTACCCGCATATGCGTGGAGGGAGATTGGAAAGCAATCTTAGAAAAAACATTCTCAGTACATCTAACCGAGATTCGAACCTCGATCTCCCCGTCATCAGCAGTCTAGTCTAAAACGAGATCAACGTGTTAGACCATGTGTCCACCGAAGCGGGTCTTTACGATATTGACCACGGCCAAGGCCAAGGCTAAGTTAATTTAATTCATTATTAATTAAAAAATCAAAGATTTACCCATGTCAAGTTTTTAAAGAACTCTCGCAGCCTAGTCAGGCAAAGCTCGACTCATCGACCGAACCCACTTAAAGGCATCTCAAAACATTTTGTTCCGATCAAGTTTGGGAGGAATGTTGTTTTCCACACCATCTGGTGGCAAATTAAAATACTTGATGTTGATTGCAGCATCCTTGCCCGAGTAACGACATCACTCAATCATCACATTGAGCTTAGTTTGTTAGCCGAGACCGGAAATTCCCCAAACACTCAAAACCCGTCATTAACTCATTAGACTCGCCGGCGACATACAAATATTGTAACGAGCAGCGTTTCTGGTATCATCAAACCAGAATATCCTTGTCCCGATCACTGGAGACTGGTTTTCTAACATTCCTGTAACCATTCTATATCGGTCTCTTTACCATTGAGTCGTTGAGAATGTAATAATTCAACTATTTTCCACTTCAATTGGTTTGTTTTCCCCTGAGCCGTTGAGATTATCATGATGCACTAATTTCACCCTTCTATTGGTCTGTTTTTCCCTGAGCCATTGAGACTAACATGACGCACTAATTTCCCCCTTCAATTGGTCTGTTTTCCCCTGAGCCATTGAAACTATCATGATGCACTAATTTCCCCATTCAATTGGTCTGTTTTTCCCTGAGCCGTTGAGATTAGCGTATGCACTAATTTCCCCCTTCAATTGGTCTGTTTTCCCCTGAGCCATCGAGATCATCATGATGTACTAATTTCCCCATTCAATTGGTATGTTTTCCTCTGAGCCGTTGAGACTATATGATGCACTAATTTCCCCCTTCATTTGATGTTTTTTCCCCTGAGCCGTTGAGACTATCCTAATGCAAATTTCCCCCTTCAATCGGTCTCGTTTACCCTGCTCCATCGAGACTACCATAACGCAACTATTTCCCACGTGAATCGGTCTCTTTACCCCCCTGGCCTACCGATATTGTAATAATAAAAAATGCTCATATTTTGGTCGGTTTCTTTTCCCATGATCTACTAATCTTACTAATATTATAAATACGAAAGTTTGTGTGTTTGGATGTTTGTTGCTCAATCACGTCAAAACTACTGAACAGATTCGAATGAAACTTTGTAGGTAGGTAGAGTATGTCCTGGAATAACACATAGGACTATTCCCAACCTTTGATTTTACATTAATTTTACAATATTAATGTTTAAACTTTTCGTATATAAGAAAAATATTGTGATTTTAATTTTACGAGTAAATATGAATGTGATTATATTATTAGTATTAGAACCGCGTCTTACTACCCGTTCAGGTTATATTATATATGCGAAAGTTTGTGTGTTTGTATGTTTGTTACTCAATCACGCCAAAACTGCTGAACGAATTCGAATGAAACTTGGTACGTAGATAGAATATGTCCTGGAATAGCATATAGGACTATTCCCAACCTTTAATTTTACATTAATTTTACAATACTAATGTTTAAACTTTTCGTCGGGCGAAGCCACGACGGGTAACAGCTAGTACTGTAATAATAGAGCAATTTCATATTTCAATCAGTCTCCTTTCACTGAACCAATAAGACTGTCATATTTCTAATGCTTGAGTACTATTCTACTGAAAATAAGTATCTATTTTTAGATTTATGTCTGACACAACGCACCATATTGACACATTAGTTGAAGATTTAATTGGGAGGAAGGACAGAAGGAAAATAAATATTCATTTTCTCTACATATAGCTTCTGATTGCGTAAGTAGCAATTTATGTTTGCTATTTTTAAATTGAGGTTAAAATGTTAATAACAGAGTAAACCTTGTGACGAATTGTTTTAACTTGTCTAGAGACCTCTATGGCAATCACGGGAGCGAAATTTTTATTTGCTGTATAAAGTGTGGAGTGAAAGTTCTTGTTCATGTTTGAACGTCACAGACTGTATAGTAAATAGCCTTAATATTATTTTTATGTTAATGATCGCAGGGTAACTGTTACACGTAGGTCACAGGACCACATTGTGATATTGTCCCACTGCCTCAAAACGTTGGACAAGACTTTGCAGGGGTGGACATGTGTTTCGTCGCTAAGCGCTTCCAGACGGTGAATATCTAATCTGACAGAATAAGTGCGATGGATATTAAGGTATGAGGATCTATATCAACGACACTTCTAACACTTGTAAATATATTTATTTTAAACACAATATATGTTGAAACAATTTCCTAATGTCCTGATCTATAATAGATTGTTTGCATTCATACATTTGAATAGCTAGATGGCATATGATAAAGCGCATATATCAGAATTTAATGATCAATAAATTGACAAGGTTATTAAAATTATGCGGCAAAAGTGAGTAAATTTTATAAATTAATTAATTTTTTATTGTAACACAGATTTACAATAGTAGTCTACGATTATTTTCCACTAGTAATATAAAGACAGTATTTCTGGCAGGTAGAAAGTTTATTTTATAACCATCCTTTTCTCTAAAATGTATCAAATATTTGTAATATTTTCCTTGCATTTTTTCCTCTTGAGATAAACATTTATATAAAAGTGGAAGCACTGGTTCTTTCTCCTCTGAATAAACAAGGGATTTACAAGAAAGTGCATTTTTCTAAGGGGAGTAGGGAGGTGGGTCCAATAGAAAGTTGACTTGACATGTCATTAACGTTTTTATATATTAATATATATGTAACTTTGTGAGGGTGGGTGGAGGGGAAGAGGGAGTGTATTTCCCAACTATAATATAATAGCTAATAACAACAATGTTTGACTCCTCTTCTCAGGACCAATAACTTATTATACTTCAAGAAACTTCGGGTGACCTGGCGGTCTAGGGGTAAGGTGTCAGACCTCTGTGTCGGGGGTCCGGGATTCAATCCTCGGTCCCGGCACAGATTTATCTGATTGCCAAACCCTTCCTTCACCTCTGACAAGACGTGTATTAATCACAACTTGTGAATGTGTGGAATACCAGGCCTCCACCGTGGTTCGGATTCAATGTTAAAACTGTAGGTCCTCCATTTCATCTCATAATCACCCTACCATTACACATTAGCGTAAGTGCGTATAACCCAAACGGGTAGTAAGACGTGCTAATAATAATAATAATAATAATAATAATAATAATAATAATAATAATTCAAGTAACTTCCTTTGTTCTCCGATACCATATTGTATGTATAAAAAACAATCTGTTATTTGAAATTTTCACACAGATAGTGTTACAATTATAGGTTTTAAAGAATCTATCTCTTGGGTGAATTTTAAAATAATAACTGATTAGTTGTGTTTCATTCAGGGTGACCAGGTGCCTTTGGTGCAAAGGAGGACAAGGACTCCCAAAATGTAGGACATTCAAGAAAAATGTAGGGCGTTACAAAATAAAATTTCAAAATGCAACTGTTCAAATTCACTTAATGTGTTTTATCGATAACCATATTACACCTTGTATTGTACGTTCAATCATATCTGTCAGATGAGCTTATCATTTTTTTTAACACTGCGTCTTACTACCTATTCAGTTTATTCACATATGTACTAATTACGCAAATAAGTTTGGGAGGATGAAGGTTAAATTTATAGCAAGTGTACCCGCATTTGAGTGGAAAACCATGCCACACTCAGTACACCCAACCGGTATTCGAACCCCGATCTCCCTGTCATCGGCTGTCTAGTCGAATACTAGAGTGACGCCTTAGACCATGCAGCCACTGAAGTGGGTCTTATCTTATTTAAAATGTCTTGTTTGTTCACAATATACTTATATAGTTCTATGAACAAGTCAAAGGCTTAAAATTATACTTAACCAACAACAAACCCTTCAATGAGTCAACATTCAAATGATTTCTCTCGTTAATTTGTCCATTGTGAAGAAATTAAGGATACAAACCTTCTCAAGGCTCCTTGATATTGTGTCCTGGCAATGGAAATAATATTCGGACATTCTCAACCGTTCTGAATGGCATTTATTCTGTTTGGTACTCTCGAAATACTTTACCCACTTATCGGCAGAATCTCTAAACGTGACATCACTTTGAGAGCAAATATCACCAACAAATTACTAATTAATTTCTTTATTTTCAAAATGGACATTTTAGAATCTTTTTTCAATTTCCTTCTGGTCATCCTGTATATCATTGAACTATCCGAGTGCTTCTCGCTCTTACAGAAGGCTGAGGTTCGATTTCGACCGACTGAATTAGTGAGAGAGTTGTCCTTCCTTAGTCTAGCCTGTTCATTTCGCTCATAGTCATCACTAGCATTAAGGCCTAAGAATAAAAAAAGTTATGCTTGCGTTTTAAAAAAGAATGAAATAATAATGAATTACCTTAATGACAGGAAGAAATTGGGTAGGTCAGTGGTAAGAAGCTTAGATCGCTAATTCGAAGATCCCGGGTTTGATTACCTTTTACCAATCATCTTGTATAAAGTATTGTTAGTGACTCAGAGCAGGGGATAGGAAGAATGGATTTTAAGGGAATTTTCCAGCATTCAAATTGAGAGACCGGATAGGAGGGACGATGCGGGACAGTGAGGTTTAGGTTAGAATCAGACAAGTGCGCTTGGGCAGGGGCGGATTTACGACTCTGCCACCCACTTTTCCTACCTTAATTTCTAACCCTCTAAATCCCTGTTTTCCCCTACACCAACCCTTATACACCAACACACATTTACCATATACACAAGTGTTATAAGTGGAATGACAGACAAAAAGTGGTTACATTATTTGATTATTTATTATAGTGAGGTTTTAAAAGTAGTAAGAATCTGAGCAAAGACTTAAACAATTATTAAAATAAATAATTACACTATCACAACACACAAATTTAGCTATTATATAATTTATATATATAAAGTATTGCATTAGTAGACTGTATAACATGTTATCATGGATACAATATTAGCATGTACACAGTAAGAAAATAGTCCATAGTATCCTTCACTTTGATTTATGCTGAACGAACTGGTCAATGACGCAAGACAAATCCCTTTTATCCAATAAGTGAGCTTCAATTAAGACGTTTGTCAGTGAATTAAGGCGATCCTCTGTCATGACGGTACACAGATACAGCAAACCACAGCAATCACACACACGATGAAGCCATACAATTATTTTAACTGGCAGAAAAAAATATGTATTTTCATTTGTCATTCATAATTGGCCGCTCCTAAAATCTGCCACCGTAGGCACGTGCCTACTTGGCCTATGCATAAATCCGCCCCTGCACTTGGGGTGGTTTTTCGATCTATCCTCTCGCCATGCAGATGCGAGTGTACTTCCTCTAAAATTAGCATCACCTAAACCCCATGGATTAATTCTTGAATTGCCTTGGTGTGGAAAAGTGGCAATATTTTCCAACTCATTACAGAAATGTTATTCTGGTCTCTTATATAAAACATATAGCTGTGTATATTAATCCCCTCCACCCAGTTAATCTTAACAGTGGCTAATTGAGCTCTGGGTGAACATTCTTTGCTCCGCCGGACACCCTCTTGTGTGCCGACACACCCCTGCAGAGATGCTAGTAGGGGAAAAGTAGCTCTTGTGAGGTGTGACGGGGCGGTCGAGACACAATATCCTCCCGATCACACGGTCATGTTACGACATGACATACCTCGGCCTCACACCCGCCGCGGCTCGGCACTCACTACAAGACATGGCTGGCTCGGTACAGTCATTTCGGCTCTGACTCTACAAGACGTGGCTGCTCGGTACAGTCTGTTCGGCTCTGACTCTACAAGACATGGCTGACTCGGTACAGTCATTTCGGCTCTGACTCTACAAGACGTGGCTGGCTCGGTACAGTCTGTTCGGCTCTGACTCTACAAGACATGGCTGGCTCGGTACAGTCTGTTCGGCTCTTACTCTACAGCTGGCTTGGTACAGTATGTTCGGCTCTAGCTCTACAAGACATAGGTGGCTTGGTACAGTCTGTTCGGCTCTGACTCTACAAGACGTGGCTGGCTCGGTACAGTCTGTTCGGCTCTGACTCTACAAGACATGGCTGGCTTGGTACAGTCTGTTCGGCTCTAGCTCTACAAGACATAGGTGGCTTGGTACAGTCTGTTCGGCTCTGACTCTACAAGATGTGGCTGGCTAGGTATAATCTGTTTAGCTCTGACTCTACAAGACATGGCTGGCTCGGTACAGTCTGGATCTAACTCTACAGGATATTACTGGCTTGGTACAGTCTGTTCGGATCTTACTCTACAAGACATGGCTGGCTCAGTACAGTCTGTTTGGATCTTACTCTACAAGACATGGCTGGCTCGGTACAGTCTGTTCGGATCTTACTCTACAAGACATGGCTGGCTCGGTACAGTCTGTTCGGATCTTACTCTACAAGACATGGCTGGCTCGGTACAGTCTGTTCGGATCTTACTCTACAAGACATGGCTGGCTCAGTACAGTCTGTTCGGATCTTACTCTACAAGACATGGCTCGTCTCTCTGATTCGTACATTCCACAATTACATAGGCTTAGAACAAGGGGTGAAGAGGAGTTGGAATGAAGAAATGGGGTAGTGCGGAAACATCCATTATTATTAATTTGAATCGATTTAAGCTACTTAGGATCAATGTAAGTTTCTTAATTATATCCAACATACTCTAAAAAGAGACACAAGTGAGACATAATAATAATTAATCTTATAAATGCGTAGTGATTAAATTCAAAATACTTTTGTATGGTTTATTTTAATCAGTTACATGCTGTCGATTTTTTTAGATTATTTAAAACATGTTGGTTTGATGAAAAATTTTATATTACTAATTAGGGACTTTACATATTTTAGAAGCTACTTTCTACTTTTAAGACGTGACATTTAAAAAAATTCAATAAATTCAAGAGGATTCTTGGCCTTGATCTTTAATAGAAAAATATATGTCATGTATGACTTTACCCTCTTACATAATAATATATTAGAGTTTATTATGCGTAGGAACAGAGTGTACTTATTTTCAGCAAGCAAATAAAAAAAAACTAGTGCCAGTGTCATGTAAATTAGTATCAGATAGGAGAGAAGAATTGCTTTATATATAGCTGTGAGAAACATTTACCTTTATTAGCATAATCGTAGTATGTTTCGAAACATGCTTAGTAGTACTTTCTTATATCTCTCCCGTGTAGTTGTAATGTATTATATTATTTGTTGTCATTTGCTTGCAGCCTTAAGTAGTATTTTACATACTATCTAAACACAGGTAGAGAGCACAAAGGAACGTGTATCGCTGGGAGAGAGAGAGAGATAAAAGGAAAGGTGTAAAAAAAATCTTACGGATAAAACAACAAAAGCATCACAGATTTTTCTAGTGTTTAAAACTATTATAACATTTAAATAAAAAAATAATCTAACTTAAATTAATTTGTTGTTTATTTTACCCACCACGAACCGTCGGATCTATACTCATTTTAGTTACGAAAATAAAGTAGAGATGATTAAGGTAAACATTGTCAGAATGTACCCGAATTTGAGTGTAGGTAACAACATTCTCGGCACATGGAGCCAGCCAGAATTCAAACCCCGACCTCCCTATCATCGTCAAACCAAACTAGAGATGAGCTTCACATTTGGCCAACGTGCCCACCTGTGTAGATAATATGTATTATTCAATTGAATGTCCTGCACGGATAGTATGCCTGACTCTGTTGACCGAGGTTCAATTCCTGTTCATGGCCGAACACACAAAATATTATTTTACTTCTTTATTTTTTTAAATGAATACGTTTGAATATAGAAGCTACTAACGACTTTATACCCGTACGTGGTAAAGAGGCTAGTCTCGTCCTGTCTGGTTTTCTGATGATGGGGAGGTCTCGACTACCTGCTGAGCGTACTGAAGTGATTATTTCTCCACGCAAATGCGGATGCATTTCTTCTGAACTCTACTCTTCTCCAGACTCCATTAGTATAAATTTGTGAATAACCCGTATGCATGGGAAGATAAAAACTACTTAATCTAAGGGGCAAATATACACTCCGCCTACCCTGAAAGGCAGCAGTATTACCTTGACGGGATACACTATGGTCCTATCTTATAAGCTACGCCATAGTGGAATAATGCAAGGCAAGGTTGCTACTGTAAGGGGTAGATGAATAATATATCATGTTTTTAAATAGCTGCAAGAAAACATTTGTTTAGAAACAAATACAATATTTTAATTTTTAACTTTAATTTATTTTTTCCAACTAATCCTTTGTTTTTCCTGGAGAGGGAATTGCAAACAATGATCACGAAATTGTATAGATCCATTTTATACATTCGAGCTTTGTCGTTGTAAAAGATTCGAACCTTATTCGTGGCGCGTGTCTTTAACGTTGGTTCTAATAAACTTGATAAATCACCATATTTGTTGTTATATATGGTTTACATTTATTCAAATACACACACAAAAAAAAGTTTCTTTCTTCAATACGATTAATGTTGAGGTTGTATTTTCCGTTCTTTATAAACGACCACTTGTTTTGTTTATGTAATAACATTTGTTATTATTGCTATCACGAAAAATAAAACGAAGAAGTCGCCATGAATAAAAGTTGGTACTTGTATTCCCCTCAACTCTTTCCAATTTGGATATACGTGGCTCTTTTCGTTGATGGGCTGATACTAAGGGTGCCGCCTACTTTAGGGAAAATATTCTTACACTGCTGTATTTATTAGGGTAATCAGGGCTTAAGCTTCAAAACCACAAATACAATACTTCTTTATCGTAATTGTTATATGTTGTTTTTGTGAGCTTACTAAAAAAAAAGACCGTATGAGTGAAGTTAAATCTATGTTTTAATTATTTATTTTGATCTCAGCTTTGTGACATTTCGCATGGAGCTGATTTCATCCTTTTGTGATATAATTAAAGACAATTAAATAAAATTTATAATATAAGGAACGTACTTGGATGGAACAGCTAATTAGATTAATTGGTACAACTTATTTGGTCAAATTGAACAATATAAATTACTTACTACAATTGAACAATATAAAACCTTAATACAATTAAAATTAATATAACTAAAAAAATGAGTTCAATTTTTTTTAAATCACGTAGATACCTTTTACCTATATTTTGGCATGAACTTCTTTTGACTTACTTAATTACTCTATGACATTATGAGCTCGAAAGTTTATTAACGCACTTACAAAAGTATGCCACCTATCCATCTCTTGAATTAGTTCTATCCAGTCCACCTCATTACACGCTATCCCTCTCTCGATTGTTCTACCCAGTCCCCCTGGTTACGCCCTATCTCTTTCAGGTCCATTCTAAAGTTATCCTCCCCTCTACATCTACGTCTTTCCAATGCTCTCTTCTCGTTGGGTTTACCAGTCACAGTCAGTATTCTAGACATGGTTCTAGATTCTTCCATTCGTGCTGCAAGTCCTGTCCACCGTACTCTAAGAGACTTTAATATCTTAATAATGTCTAGTGACAAGTGCAGGGTATCTAACTGTACCATTACACACTTCCCTTAGGTCTATGCCTGAGCGGTAGTACAAGTATAATTGGGGAACAAGCTTCTGGAAGGATAGGGGGTTGATAATACACTGTAGTAATCCATAGGGGAAATAATGTTTTATTAAAAACAAAGCAGAACAAGCTGTTGCTGTTATCTACCTTCATAGGCTATAACAGACAAAGTTTAAACGGGATGAAATGTCCCCTATGGACAGACTACAAATAAACTCTATGGTTTAGAATGATTATACAGCGTACTATATTTTAAGTTAAATGGCTGACCAGCCCAACAGGCTAAGTTAGTGCGTCTAAACATCAATTAGAACAAATGGGGTTTCACTTCCTCTAAATTCAACCTTCCCAATTCCTAATCCGTTAGCGTAATTAGTACTCAAGCGTATAACCCGAACGGGTAGTAAGATGTGGTGCTAAATAATAATAATAATAATAATAATAATAATCAATTAGACTGTAATTTCATAGAGAACGTGCAAGCTCTACTCTGTCTCAGAAACCAGTAGACCAATCCTACATAGTGGGAAGTCTAAACAACATGTAAGAATGGGAAGCGTCCCAGCTAAGTAAGTACAATCTAGTACGATGAAACATGCAAACATCGTTTCCCTAGGGAAAAACTACATCAACAAGCCACAAATATCAGTCTAACATGATCAATCCGAACAGAACAGGTCTAGGTCCTCTTTAAGATGTTACAATTTGTTACAATGGTTACAGGGAAAGTTAAACAGAGACTTTGTATGATTAATGAAGTTGCGAGCGCACAAGCTCGGCTAGTTTGAGAGCATTATATGTAAACTTCCAGACCAAGGCCACGGGCGGCTAAGATCCTTCAACAAACAAAAGAGGGGCCTAGTCCCAATTATGAATCCCCAGGGGAGTTGCGATTACTAGAGCAAGTTAAGTTTGCAATGAAAACCATAAAGAAAAATATACTTTAAGACCACAGCTACTAGCCCTACAAGCATTTTAAGGATGCCGGCTACTCACAAAGAATGAATCAAAAACACGAGCCACACCTGGCTTTTACACTGCGCCATAGGTTGCCAACCAAGAATGGCAAAAGCAAAAATAAAGACAACATAGCTAACTAGTAATAATCGACCTAATTAGGTCTCCAGTACTATCATACTGAATCGTTGCTTCTCCTATCACGTATAAAACAAAACGATTGCTGGTACATAATTAAATAAGTTATACATGATGAAGGATAGGGAAGGAATATGCATCACTGTATTCCGGTATCGAGGTAGAAAACATTAGGTTGGACGAATAGGTATTGATACTTGTAGACAAGGAACCGACAGAAGTTAGAACATTTCGTTTAGATTAATAACTCTAGAAATAGGTTTATTCGCTCTTACTCGAACGAAGAAGCGTCTGCCACAACTCGGCGACAGTAAAAAGGGGAATTAAGTGCTAGGCAATATACAAAAGAACAATCTAACCAGGATAATACCAGACTAATACCTGAGAGGTCTAATCATGAAAGATAGTGAAATAATTTAAAATAGAAGCATAACATCAAATCCTATATTCTTATAGTTAATAATAAGAATATTATTTAAGCTAAATAACTTGTGTTAACCCTTATGGAGAGTTACGAAAAACCAAAGAATAATATCCTATAAGAGGAGCTTCCTTTTTACAAATAATAGATGGCTAACAATCAGGTATCTTCATAGTTTTTTACTAAGGCCTGTCATTTCCTAATGAGTACTGCCAGAGCAATCAATAGTAAATTTATACATTTACCCATTACTAGGACATACAATAGCTAATACAAATTATCTTTGAACACTAAGATAAATATGGCACCTGAAGGGGCCGAAAGAAAGCATTATCCTCACGGGCCACTACTTCAATCTAGTAGTGCTCCCACAGGTTGCGCACCGTAAATAGCTACACAAAAAGGGTTCAATCGGGACTTCCACCAGTCACTGATCTAACTAGGTCCACGAAGAAAGTGTTAGATGATCTTATTGTAGCCATAAATATATTCTAAACGAGATCATACCGTTTAGGGTGTCATAAAAATATAACAATATCTAAAGGACTTAGAAAAGGAAATCAAATTCACGGACTCGGTATACCACCTGGTCCTATACATATGTAGAGCATAGAGCCCTCGTATTTAAACTATGCCTTATAGGCATAGGGAAATAATCGTCAGACTATCTGACCCAAGAAACCATGTCTGATGGACATAGAAAAAACGTCAGACATTGCGACTAAAGAAACTATGTCTGAATGGATATAGAAAATAATGTTAGACATCCTGACTAAATAGACCATGTCTGATGGATATAGAAAATAATGTCAGACCTTCTGACATTAAAACTTGTGTCTGATTGACATAGAAAATAACTCAGACACTCTAAAATAATACACTATGCCTGGTGGACATAGAAAATAAAGCAAGACATTCTAATACATGAAACTATGTCTGATCAACATAGAAAGCAATGTCAGATATTCTGACACGATACTCAATGTCTAATCGACATTGAAAATAAAGCAAAACATTCTAATACATGAAACTATGTCTTATGGACATAGAAAAGGAGTTTAGAATATAATGTATATTCTAAAGAGAAGATACGGATACTCAAAGTTTCAAAAGAGGCTTCCTCTGTGACGCGGTGGTGAGACACGACGCCTGGCACATTGTGGCCACCAGTAGTCTTCGGTGCTTAAGTTTTACGTAGTAGTTCTTCCTCCGGTGAATAAATACAATGGAATATAAAAAAGTAAGTCACAGGGAATTCGTTATATAGCAACAGAGCATGGACTGGACATGGAGATCTAAGGGGAGAAAGGGAGGGGGAGGGGAGCTGCGAAATAACTCCACTTTCTCACTAGCGCTGTCAGAAGGTGTGGCGAGCAGAGACAATAATCTCTTTTCTTCAACGTGTGCCCTTCGATCAAGACGTGAAAATGCTCGCGATGCCGAACAGGTCCACTGAGGCAATGTTCCTCGACGCTTGGGCGTTTCCCGACAACATCAATTCAGAGTGAGTCACCACCTGCCACATCTTATTGGAATATATTGTTACTTGTTATCTTGTTTTAATTGTCTTTATGGACTTTTAATTTTCTTTATGAAATTTTAATTGTAGATGTCACATTATATAAATGACATGCTACAATACTAAAACCCATGCCCCAAGGTCAGGGCGCTTTTAAATGTCAGCTTAAGAGGCTGAATGATATTGGCATTAGAAAACAGAGCTTTCCTAAGCTCTACTTACACAAACCATATACTAACTAACACCAACAGTTGTTATACGACTTACAATAAGCAATGCAAAGAGATACTTCATTAGAACACATTGGGCCTCATTAGCAAGTTCTGGAATAAAATAGCCGAAGCTGTTATTAATTTTAGAAAAGAATTCACCATCTAGATACCATATTCTGAATTCCTCTCTAAAATTAATAACAGCTTCGGCTATTTGATTCTTAATATTATCCGTAAAATTATTATAATAACTGTACGAGTGGCAGTAACAAGCCAACTACCGAGTCGAAGATGGCTGCGTTATCTGATGGCTCGTGAATAAAGCTGACGATTTCCGCGCGTCCATCATAGACTCTGCCTTAAAAATATGAGTGAAGAATGACCCTGGGCATGGGACGACTCCTGGATAGCTCAGTGGCAGAGCATTGGCGTACTAAGCCAAAGGTCCCGGGCTCGATTCCCGTGTCCAGATGTAATTTTTCAATTTTCAGAATAAGAAGTTCTGGAATAGTTAATTAAGCTATAATCAGAACATAATCGTTAACTACAACTAACATCATGTGCCCAAGCCAGAGCCAAACAATTGACATAAACAATACGACGTTACATTCTTTCAGTGGCGGGGTGCTATCTCC
>CABFWB010000045.1:184509-197123 GCA_902151455.1 Timema bartmani
GACAGGAACAGAGAAAACCAATTGAAATAGTAGAGATTGAAGATATAGGACGATAAACATTAGTTTATTAAAGGAGGAAATACACTTGCTTGATAAAGAGGGCTGGAGGTTTATTAATATTATTTTTCTCTTTTTATGAACTAATTTTTTTAGTTACCTCCTTTAAGAATTTTTCTTTACACTGCGTCTTACTGCCCGTCCGGGATATTCTTATTTAACTACATCAATGGGGAAGGTAGAATTATAAAGGCATATACCCTAATTTACGTGGAAGGACAGAAGAGCCCCATTTAGGATAAATTACCCTTGGTAAAGCCAGCTGGGGCTTGAACCCTGACCTCTATATTACCGTGAAACCAGATGAGGGTGCTTTTGATAGTGGTGAAGGTGGAGTTTATGGTGGTAACTCTGGTCGTTATGATGATGCGTGTCCACTGATACAGGTTACACAAGTGTTACTAAAAAACTTAATCTAAGGGGTAAAGGATGAGGAGGATTTTACTTTTCCACATTGCTTGGTGAGAGGATGGGAAAACAACGGCAATGAATTAAGATATAATGCATCCCTAGTGCACTAGCCCTGTATTCAAACCTTGGACCTCCCTGTCAGCAGCCCCCACTGATTGGCTACCACTCTGGATTGGTAGTCCTAGTGTTAAATAAAGAAATAAAAAATAGTTATTAGACATTCTTTTATAATTACATTTTCTGAGAATCAATTAGCGTCCACATTGGATTTATCAACGTTAATTATGGATGTTGTGTCTTAAAAAGAAACCATTCTTCAATAGTGATAGTCGGGCTGACAATAAATGTTGTCTTGCTCCATGTCTAACATGAAATACCCCCACTCTCTTTATCTTTACTCATCTACGTGACTTTTGATTTGATAGAGACTTAAACAAATTGTTTTATCACAGCTCGTGAAGTTGATGCTTTCGGTTTATTTCTTCAATAAATAAACTAAACTAATTATTTACCTTCAAAATACGTTTGATGGTGTTGCCGATCAGATTAATACAACTATCCTTATGTTGACACGTTTTGGTTGCCTGGTCAGAGTATTATTTAAAAATATGCTTTGGTTATGAAAAACAAAAGTGAGTTTAAATAATTTTAAAGAAGGTTGTACCGTTTTAAAATAGGGTGAGAGGTGTCGCTAGAAAAAACAGTATTTACTCGTATAGCTAAACTTTCTATTTTGTCAAAATAAATACAATATTTCTTCATTAGAAACATGAAGTTTAACTTTCTTCACATGGTTATATTAACAGTTGAATATTTGTTAAGGGTGTTCTAGAATGTATTGACAGCGTTTTCTATTCGTTTAAAAAGTTAATCATATAATGCCGCTATGAGGGATTTTTAACAACTATTGAGGTCATCACGTGAAGAAAATTAAACTCTATGTTTGTACTTTAGTAATATTTGATTAATTTTGGCCAAAAAAAGGTTTTGCTATAAAAAAATTCAAAAACACTGGTATTTTCTCACGTCCCTTACACCCTGACCTTAACGATTGGTGGTCAAGTGGTTGCTCCTGTTTTGAGAATATAAGAAAGGCATGAATCAAATGTGCTCGCTAGCTCCTCCGCTGTGTGTGCGCCCTTGATGAATTGCACAATGCAATGTGTGTAACAGTGCTGTATGATGGGTGGTCGAATGTTCAGGGGCTGACACTGCATCCAAACAATGGAAGGGAACATAAGTTTAGCCCACGATTTTTTTTATTTTCAGTTTTTATGACAAAAATATGCTTTGGTTAAAATAAATAAAATATTGTTTCAATACATACATTTAGATTTATATAAAAAAATAGTTATCTCAACAGTTTATGAATATCTGTCATCGGCATTGCATAGACCAGAATTTTTTCCTTTAATTTTAAAAGTTTACAGTTAAACTCCACGATGCCCAATAACTAGTAAGATTAGCTTACTATACTTAGAAAAGTATACTAAATATCTACTGAAGCAATTTTTTTAATTTATTTTGATAAAAATAAATTTGGCCATAAAAAAAATTGTAAAAATACGGACCTTTAATCGCATTTCCTTAAATCCCACCTTAAGGACGTTGCCTGCCTGTGACGTCACGAAAACAAATATAGGATTTTCCATGTAAATGTATTTACGTTTTATTCGACGAGTTATAAAGATAAAACCTTAAAATGAAAACCATTAATTCTTAAATAATTCCAAAAATAGTCTTACAGTGTCACAAAATTATGTTTTTGATATTAAGGTGGTTTTTTTGTTAACGTATTTTGTTTACAAATCATCTTTCTACAACTCATGCTATTTGATTTAATTATGGAAATGGCCGGTAGGAATTTTCCCACCAAGATGTAGATTAAAATAGTCCTTGGAAGCATCGTGTATCTAGAATAGGAAACAAGAAAAAAAATATTAAAATTTCACTGTTGTCTAGGCACAAATAGTAGAGTGAGTGTGTAAACTCGTCAGAGGAAGTGATGATAATGATAATAATGCGCGTCTGGGCTACATTATTCGTAGCCCAGTAGTGGAAAGATTAGCCAGTACTAATGTACCGTTGCCCAGGGGACTGCCGAATGTACTAATCGTACATCCTTTCCGTGGAGACTCTTTCCATGTCCTAATGAGATGTGGTGATGGTGATAGTGAGTATGAGGGTGTGGAACCAGTGAAAACTCTTAAACCTAACTTAAGTCTAATTTACCAAACCCTGGTGACCATTGGAGTAATTCCCCTTTCAGAAAAAATGCTCAAGGTAGCAGCTGGGAATCGAACTGGGACCTCTAAACTCGTAACCAGGTGAACTGACCACTACACCACGGGGCCGGTTAGTATGATAGTGCTTAAGAGTGCTTAGGTGGGTCAAGCTAAGATGCAATACGCTTCGCAAAGTTGCTTTGCAAAGTAGTTTTGAAATCACCAAGTAGGCATTGTCGTTTAGTAGGATGGGAAATGTTAATGTCATAAATTGTAGAAAGGATGATAAACCAACAGTGAACCAAGTATGCACTCCCCGGTCTGTGAACTTGGACTCTAATCTTAACCTCTATAGTGCTACAGCATCTGTACTAGAAATATATATATGTATATTATTTTTGACTTATATTATCATTATATTTCCGTCTATTTTATCTACTTATTGATGTGGCTTAGTAACCTTCCTCTATTTAAATTTGTTTTCCATTTTACTGCATGGTGGTCATTTATAAAATGTTTGTTTCAACAAGTTCGTTGTGTTTTGTTTTTAAGCACTGCGTGTTACTACCCATTTGGGCTATACGCATATGTAGGCTACTAATTATTATAATGGGTTGGGAATGAGGAAAGTTGAACGCCTTGGACCATGCTGCCATCGAAGTGGGTAACAAGTTACTAAAAAAAGACGATTTAACGTTTTAAATAAAATAAAAATCAAGACAGTTTATAGAGTATTCCTTTTATTGCCGTGACTTATAACGTTGCTCCATTAGACGTTTCAGCCGATAATATTTTATTAGTAAAGGAGACTACCTTGTAATTACATAAATAATATGATAAAATTGCAAATTAAAATCTTGAGATTTGTTTGTTGGACAGCACAGTATGAATGGTAGCTCCAACTCATTCCGCTAGTCGCCAGGATTTTGACTTATGGCAGACGCCACAATATGGTAGACATGACGTATCTTGCCTGATGTATTTTATCTATCGCGTGTGACAATTTTATGAGTTAGATTAATGGATCGCCGAGCATTTGATGAATGGGTGACGGTGTGTCTTACCTATTGATATTTTGAATAACTCGTAGAACACTACGCGCAGAGCACGTCACGTCTTGGCAGGGCTCAAGAGACCTCTCTCTGATTTATGGCTGACATTATTAGCCTCTGACTCTGCCAAAAGCAGGTTGTATTCATCAAGGTTTCAAATTACTATTAATAAATATCTTTGCAGTTTTTTACTTTCAAACATATCCTTTGAATCTGTAGCACCTATATTGTGCCTGGCTCTTACAAGGGAACCCGGATTTCAATCCTTAACTGCATCTAAAAGGTGGATTACCACACACTGACTTATAATTTTCTTTCAAGGTGAATTCCAGTTCATATCCTTTTGCTTAGGTCTACTCTTGTATTTACTTAATAAATTAATCTACTTATAGCCTAGTTTTTAAATGTATAATGATTTGAAAACAGATTTTCGTGTATATATATATAAAACACTGGGTTTTCCTCGTATATATATATAAAACACTGGGTTTTCCTCGTATATATATATATATAAAACTTAAGGTAGGAATGTAGGGAATGCGAGGAAAACCCAGTGTTTTTGAAGTTATTATAGCAAAACATATTTTTTGGTCAAAATAAATCAAATATTGCTTCCATACGAACCTAGAGGTTAATTTTCTTCACGTGGTGATATAAACAGTTATTGAATATCAGGTCAAGGGTATCCCAGAATTTCATGACAACTTTTTCTCTTCATTTAAAAAATGTTAAATAATCCCACTATGCTCATGACATGGTTTTGCTTATGCTCATGATATTTCCTAAATAGTTTCACACTCTCCTTCCATTCAAATGTGGGTATATTACCTCTAAAATGATTCCTTTCTAATCCTTAGCCCATTATAGTAATGATCAATCGCATATAAAGAAGAAAAAAAAGATCTAACTCGCTTTGCAAAATAGCTTCGGAATCAACAGGCAACGTCGTTAGGTTAATGAAACATTCATGTAAACGTGTTAGTTTTGATCTAAAGACGCCCTGGAATAATATATCAGTGTAACGCTCTTAAAATATTCTGAACCAATGTGCTCGCGACCTTGAATATATCGCCGCAGTGAATTTGTTCATTGGGTGTCTTGTTCCACTCTTCCACTAAGTATGTTAGGTCCATTAATGAATCTAACTTAAGATGAAAGCGCGATATATTTTGCATGGTTTCTTAACCGGATTTCACCAAGGCGCTTGGAAACATTTTTCACTGGTGGGACTAATCCGATCAATGGACGTGTGGCAGTAAATTTGTGGATTCAATCCATTAGCATATCGTCTCTGTGGAATACAAAACATGGATTGTAAAAGACAGGATAGCCAAGAAAATATGACTCGTGCGCTCGCAAGGTTTATTTTTTACTGAATAAAATGTCAACCCTTGACTCACATGTTGCTAGGCCATTCGTCAACACCTACATACACCCACATCGATGGTCACACAGTATTAGGATGTCAGGATCGCTTTAGTTTGGATAGACTGGATTGGGTTTTGGTTCGTATCTCGGCTGGGTGCTCTGGGCGTGTGCATTTTCACGTGTACTTTATCTCTGTTGTGTTATCATCATCTATCAATGCAAGTGTGGGCTCACTTCCTCTAAAACTACCCTAATCACCCTTATCTCTCATAATAAGTCGTTAAAAACTATGGTGTGAAATGTAATAGTGAAGAGAAAACAGAACACCTCCATGGAAAACGTCGATATGGAGCCCTTATATATGGTTGTTGACCAGAAACTCTAGAATTCAAGTATTCATTGATAGTTTTAGTCTAGAGCTTCAATATAATATTGTTATGTCTTCCAAATTCTCTTTTTAATCTCTGCGTCTTCCTACCTGTTTAGGTTACACTCATAGACTAGGTATGTGAGATTACTCTAACGCGGTAGGGATGAGGAAAGAAGCATTTAGATTTAAGCTTCCCGCATTTGCATGGAAATAGAGTGGGAAACCTTTTAGGGGAAACCACCTTTATTATATCCGACCGGGATTCAAACCCCGATCTCGTCGTCATCAGCAGGCCAGTCCAACACGGGAGTGACGACTTAGATCATGTGGCCACTGAAGCGGGTGTCTTCCAATTAATTTCTATAAGTGCTTTTTGTGAACAACTTGCAAATAAGTAAGCCGTTTAAGAATTTTAGATTTAATTTTATAAGTGTTACTCGCTTTGCTCGTTGGGGGCTCCGCCCCCAAACCCCCAGTCATCAAATTTGGCACGCTTATGGCAATTCGATGTGCCAATAATACTGCCAAATTTTATGATTCTAGCTGTTTCAAAAGTGTCAAAAAATTCAAAAAATGTGTGAAAAATGTGCAAAATTTACCTAAAATAAAAAATATAGCTATATCTCACCAAATCCGTAGCTGCTTGTGCAATCCGTTTTTTGATAGGTCTTACCGTTTAGCCACAAGAGACCTCCAAAGAAAGGTCCGCACCGACTTTAAAGTTGCTACTCCATTTTGAATTTTTTTGGGGGGGTTAAAAATTAAAAAATTTAACTTTTTGGAATTTTCCTGTCGGTTACAGGCTAGAAGCAATAAGTTTGCTAAATGTCAAGTTTTTAGCTCATCTGGAAGGGGGTATACATTAATATGAGTAAGTCAGCCATGTGGCTTTATAGTAGTATAATAAGGAATAAATTGTATAATTCTGAATTTTATGCGCAGAAATAATTATAATAGTTTCATTAATAAGTTAAGTTATAAACGACTTAATCTAAGTTAGGGGTAGGTGTAGGTAGGTAACATTAGAGGAAATGTACCCGCATTATTTGGGAGAGGGGATGATATTAACTATCACCATCTTACCAGGCTGAGATCTGAACCCCGATCTTCCTGTCACAAGAAACCCAAACTATTATGAGCCAGACGCCTTAGAGTACGTGATCACTAATGTGGATTGCTAAGAACGTTAGAATTGGTTCTAAGCTATTATTTTTAATGTATTTTTATCTTATACAAAAGTTTTTTTAATAATTTTTATGAAACCTATACCCATACAATATAAAACTTACCACAATGAAAGTGGTGGATAAAAAACACAGATATTTTATATTGTATCGTTGTGAACATTTGGTGCTGACAGACTATACCTGCGCAGAGCCACTACCGAGCAGATTAACCTCCTATTTGTAAGGTCACTTTTGATCTCTTCCTAAAGTAAGAGTTATCGCAGAAAGTTCTAGCGAGTGTGTGAAATTCATTCCTAATGGCACACAAATGGGATGATTTTTTTTATTATTATTCGAACCTTCATTTATCTACTTGATTCACTTGCTCAGAGAAAGACTGGCATATGTTGGTTGTAAAATTGTATTCGTTACACAGGATGGATCAAAAGCTGCGTGTGGCTTTTTTTTTAAAAATTATTCTTTCACCGTAGTAGAGTTTGTTCACCATAACATTTTACCTGAATGACAGTTGAAAAATCATATATTTAAGTTTTGTGTTGCCAACACTTGTAAAGAATCACTGTTTTGTTATAGATGATAAGTTTTTTAATCACGTGTTATATTTTACATTTAAAATAACATAAACTTAGGTTTTCTCACACCATTTCATTAACTTTCGATGATTTCTTGTATCCAATCTGAAACAAGATTTTAAACATAACTAAAAGTACTCATTATTATTATTTAGCACCGCGTCTTACTACCCGTTCGGGTTATACGCTTAAGTACTAATTACACTAATGGACTAGGAATTGGGAAGACCCCCAGTTCACCCGACCGAGATTCGAACCTCGATCTCCCCGTCCTCGGTCGTCTGGCTCAACACGACTGGCGCGTTAGCTAACTAAGCCACCGAGGCAGGTAAAAAGTACTTATTCTTATTTTTGGAATGTTATCTATAATGAAGTGCATACATTAGTACTTTTTAGTAAAGGCATCGTATTTACTCGGAAAAGAGAAAATACTTGTCCTTATATATAAATTATTGTATGATTATTTTATCGTATTTCGAAATATTTAACTGAGTAGAATATTTTTATCAACTATGTGGGTGCACCATTATAAAAAAAACTGTTTGCGTCATATGCGGGTTCACTTCCTCTAAATTCAACCCTCCCAATTCCTAATCCATCAGCGTAATTAGTACTTAAGCGTATAACCCGAACGGGTAGTAAAACGCGGTGCTAAATATTAATAATGTTTGCGTCATGATTAATCACATAGTTTAAGTTCATCAGTCGCCATTTAGAGCTATATTTGTTAGAGCTTTTGTGAAAGTGCTGTGAATGATAGTTCTTTAAAGAGGAATAAAACGATAAATAAGCTTTGTGCCCGACCTCAAATAAATATAAATAATATTGGCCTAAATTACTGTGGTTATCTATTACATTCACATACTACCAAATGTTTTCAATACAGCTATCCAAAGTGACGGATGTCAGCTGTTGGCGTAGGGCTCATTAGAGACTATTTCTAGTGACATTTTGAGCTGTAAATCAAAACCAAGTAGACGGGTGGTGAATGTACTATAGTTTATAGAGTTGCTAGAATAGCCAAGCATAAATTCCAAAGTGCAAGAAATCAAATGAACCTAGAAAAAAATACAAATAGCAATACAATCCGTGTTATGATCACCCTTTTAAATTACTTCATTCAATTCACAAAGATCCACTCTACGCTTATATACTAGATACTTTTCTTTTCCCGGGCTTTTAGGTCTTAATGATCAACAGAAATATATGGCTTTTTGGACTTTTCAAGAGTGGGAAATTTCAACTTTTAAACAATGTTTACATTTCTATTTAAAGATCATAGAAAATAATTTGTGTTCATTCCAGTAAACACCAAACTCGTGTTCTGTCAGATGTTTTATCATTATTTAACCTAAGCGCATTATTTGATTGGTGATATCTCAGTTACCTAAGCAGCCTTCTTAACGACTCAATCAATGTGCTAAAGATGCTGGAGGTGGCTCAAGACTGAGGAGATTTACTCTTGTTAGCGAAAATAGAAGATTAGTAAATCATCCCCTTAAACGTCGATCAAATACAGCGCGAGCCATCCGGACCGATGGGGACTGCGGCAAAGATGCCAGGATTGCAATAGACTAGAGTGGCGGTACTTAATAAAAGGTAATATCCAACAGGAGCTACGGGGGGCGGGNGGGGGGGGGGGGGGGGGGGGACACGTTCACCCTCTCTCTTTTCATCCCACAGGTGGGGGATAGTCTTATAAAAATAAGTTTGATAAAATGAGTGAAATGTTTACCTCGACTGTAATATATTAAAAGCACAGATTTGTATGGGTTTTTTAGTTTGTGGGACCTAAATAATGCTGAATCGCTTAAAACAATAACAGCCCCACCCCAGCTCCCCAGATCGAGCTATTAAATCTGTCATTATTACTATGTTATGTATAAACGTAGTTTAGTTTACTACCTCTGGATCGATTGTGGGTGTTATAACTTTGTATATTCTAAAAATAAACATTTTTGCTGTCAATATAAATTGGTTTCTATTAGATATGAAGCTTGTTATAGTGCGTGGGAGTTCTTGTTTATATTTTCAGTCACGTTGTTCTATTTTCTTCATAAAAAATACAAATCCCGTTACCTACCACATACACTCATTCACTCACGTATTTAAATTAAATTTGTCCAATAGTTGAGGTAATATAACGATTACTTTCTTTTTAAAAAAAAGAATAAAAGAGGTATCATTCTCATTTGCTTTAATTTTTGACATATCAAATACCTTTTTGATTCAACTTTCCTGCAATCAAACTTCGAGGGATATTTTCTGCAACTGTCACTTTTGCAGGGTAATCTCTGTGGATATCCGGTTTTGCTATCAAGAAATCAACTGCAATATAACCGGTCCCATGGTGTAGTGGTCAGTATACCTGGCTATAAGTCTAGGGGTCCCGGGTTTGATTCCCGGCTGGTAGCTTTGGGTATTTTTCCCTTAAGGGGAATGAACCCAATGATCACCAAGGTTTGGTTAACTAGTCTTAAGTTAGGTCGAGACTCATCCCGGCTCCACAACTCCGTAATAACTATCATCACATTTCATTGCGGGTATGACGTGTAGACAACCCTCTATGGTATATCCTGGACAACGTTCTGTGCCACCAGAGCGGCTAAAAGTCTACACATAAGGCGACCTAACCTGGCCGTCAAAGTCCCTACTGGTCTTATATGCCATACGATAAAAAAAACTGCAATATAAGTTACTTATCTGGTAATGAGTATATAACACACGATCACTTGTCAAAGTCGGTTCAGTATGTAACACACAATCATTTAATGCCGAACCACTCCGCGTGTTCAACCAATGGAACAGGTTTATTGACTAACTGTACGTTTGAAATGAGGCAGAGATTAGAATCATTTGATTTTTTATGTCAGTTCATTTTGGTAATGAGATGTTGGCATTGAAATGTGACGAGCTGTATGAGGAATTTACATTATTTATCATTGGAATATGCACGGGTGTTTATTGTGGTCCAAGCCGTTAGGCTTGTGATATACTAGATTGCCGGTTATGGGCAGCTCAAATCTTGGTCTCACTCAGATTGTTTTTTTACATGTGGTTTTACATTTCCCTCTCTCCGATAATGTGGGCACATTTCCTCTTAAACAACTTTCCTCATTCCTAACACTTGGATTTTTTTTTTGGCACCGCGTCTTACTGTTAGTTCAGATTATACGCTTATGTATTAATTACGCTAATGGTTTTAGGGACTAGAAAGGTCATATTTAGAGGAAGTGTACCCTCATTTGCGTGGAGGAGTAATAGAAAATCATTTTGAGAAAAAAACTCAATACACCCGTCCGCGATTCGAAACCTGGATCTCCCCGTCATCAGCAGTCTAGTCCACTGCGATATTAGTAGTAGCGTAGCCTTGAATGTTCTATTTCAATGTCACATTATAAAAAAAATTACTAAGCTTTGTCAGTTTTTAAAATGAGTTTCAAACTAATTTTTAATCAAATCAAATGTGAAAATGAAGCGCGCCCTTAGCTCGTGATGAGTTATGCCCCACTCTGATTCCTAATGAACCACATTACACAAGCAAGTTTACCAGAGACAGACAGACAGATTCATAACGGTGCAAGGCCGGCTTACACAACAGGTTTGACTGACATCCACTTGATTGATTTAGTGAAACGTTTCACTGCAGTGTTTTGTTTTGTTTTGTTTGTACGATCTATTACCAGTATTCTAATAAAAAATAAACTATACCAGGAACGCCGTAAGAACCTCTTTTTATTGTGTTTATGTTTAACATAGCTTCTTACTGACCTTTAGGGTTGTACGCATTTGTACTAATTACGCTAGTGGTTTTAGGGGTTAGGAACGTTATATTTCAAGGAAGTGTACTCGCATTTGCCTGGAGGGAGAATGGAAAACCATTTTGGGGAAAACCATCTTCAGTACACCCGACTGAGAATCGAACCTCCGTCATCGGCAGCCCAGTCTACTTTGAGAGAAGCGCGTCTGACTAAACGGCCGCTAGGAAAGTTCAATTAAGAAGAAGTGCACCTGCATTTTCATGGAGGGAATGTGGAAAACCATTAAAAGTCCTTGTTACACCCGACTGGGATTCAAACACCGATCTTCCAGTCATCAGCAGACCAGGCTACTGCAAGAGTGACGTCTTAGACCATACTGCCACCGAATCCGGTAGCCTTCTACATTTTAATTTAGATATAAATGAAAATTTTTTGGAAAAGTAACTCAAATGTAAGTAAAATCATGTGATCTTAAACTATTGATTTTTATATATAACATAAAGTGTTGGAAGTCGAAAGGTGATTATCATATACGACAAAACGGACTGTACTAAAAATATAAAACTTATAGTTGCAGAAACGCACAGTTCCACTTGCAACTAGAAATGATTGGAAATCAGACATATATGATTGTTTTTCTTACGATGACATTCATAGACTGAGACAATGACTTCTGCTATGTGAACATGCAGTTTCTAGATAGCTATGAACGGCCAGTATCTATATTACCCGGAGTTTATCCAGGGGAAACTAGCTGGGTAGTTGTGCCGGTACTTCATCAGAGGATGGAGCTCAAAACAAATTGTCTGCATGGTCTGGAAATATAGAAATAGGTTGTTTTACTTACATACAGATATCACGTAGGCCTACCCTTAGTAGCACGCTTACAGGGGTGCGCCCACGGGTGTAGGGGTGGGGGTTGGGGGGCTGAAACCCCCCAGCTGAAGGCCTTCCTCCATAAAATTAAGTATATTACAAAAATTTGATTTGCACTATGTTCTGTCAATTAATCAATTATATTTTGTTTAATTATATTTAATATAAAACAAATAATTTTGTGCAGTAATTCGGACTTTTCAAAGGAATACTTTTTTCTGTTGATTTTTAAATGTACTGCAAATTTGCACTTTAATGAAAACTGGACCTGAGAGACCGTAATATTTTCTAGAAATGGTTAAAGTCTTTACTCTTTGTACATAAAGTTTTGAAGTGAGTTAAGTAATTGAAATAATTATTTTAAAGCAATTGTGTGGACACTATTGTATCAGGAAGAGGGGAAGGGGCAGTTGATATTATCATACACCCCACCCCCCACCAACTGCAAATCCTGGGTGTGAAGAAGAATGTGTAAACACAGACCTGTTAACTAATGGCGTACACATTGACAGAGGGTAGGCCGAGGATCCGATTTTGGTACAAATTAGCTTAAATATTACCATTTGTATCCTTTGAAATCAAATTTTTTCTCGGGGGAGAAACTCCCGAACCCCCACTGTTTAGGGGGCGTCGCTGATTCTCTATCTTTCTTATCCCCCTACTTCGAATCAAATTTCCGAATATTACAACAATTGAAATATATAATGGTGCAATTGTGAAAACTATTATGTAAAA
>CABFWB010000045.1:197145-218763 GCA_902151455.1 Timema bartmani
GCTCAAAATCCTGGGTGTTTCCCTGCATGCTTACCTTTCATTATTACACTATGGTATGTAAAGCTTATAAGATAGTGGCATAATTTAATCCGTCTAGGTAAGATTGCTATTTTTCAGGGAACATGGATTGTACAAACTGTTAGTTTTGAAAAGTTAAATGCCATATTGTCATTGAATAGACAACCTGTCATAATAATACTAGTAATAACCCGTTACATCGATCAAATGGTCTAAGGCGTCACACACACAATAGACTGTACGGCCAATGTCAGAAATATCGGGTTTTGAATCCTAAGGGTGGTTTTCCTTAATGGTTTTCCACTCTCTCTCTCCCTCTCTCTCTCCCTCTCTCTCTCCCTCTCGCCACACAAATGTGGGTACTCTTAGTCTAAATTAAACCTTTATCATACTAAAAACATTAGCGTAATTAGTACATATAAGTATAATAAGGACGTATTGCTAAAAACACAAAACAAAAAACAACAATATTGATCACAAAAAAAAGTATTTTCTAAAAGTTCTTTCTTACCAGAATCCTACTATGCATCAGTGGTCCTCAACGTGGTGCCCGCGGGCGCCATGTCACCGGGACCGAGCAGTATGTGTGTGGCCCACGCGCGTTTGACCATTCAACCGGTTCATTCAGACATTGGGCGTACACGAGTACTACGTACCCATCAGCTTCGTTTAAGCGACGGGATGTTAAGAGCATTTAATTGTTTATAAACCAGGAACATCATAAAATCAAAATACATGATCTCGATCTAATGATACTTACCTTGACGATTGCTAGGAACACCGAAATATTTGGAGACGTGTTTTATTTTATTTTTTATTTATTTATTTAGCACCGCATCTTACTACCCGTTCGGGCTATACCCTTAAGTACTAATTACGCTAATGGGTTAGGAATTGGTACAGTTGAATATAGAGGAAGTGAAACCACATTTGCGTGGCGGGAGAGTGAAAAACCATTTAGGTTAAACCACCCCCCGTTCACTCGACCGAGATTCGAACTTTGATCTCCCAACTCTCTGAGGTCTAGCTCAACACGAAACCAGTGCGTTAGCTAACTACGCCACTGAGGTGGGTTGAAACGTGTTTTTACGAAATTTTTACTTAGCGCATCACTCTTTTTCGAAGCCTTGCGAATTACTACCTGTTCATTTTATACACATAATTAAGTGCTAATTACGCTAATGAGTTAGGGATGGTTAAGGTTGAATTTAGAGGAAGTGTACCAACATTCACATGGATAGAGGAAATAAACCATGTACCATGTTCAACTGTTTTCTTTTTCCTCGATAGTCTATCTAATGATGATGAAGTATAATAGGATAATCAAGCTTGCGGTTGTTTTGCTGCAGCTCTCTACTTTTGTCTGTCTTGGGCCAAATTTCTTACATTATTGTAGCTTCTTCTGCCAACATCGTTCGTTATCTGATTCATGTATTCCAGTCTTGGTCTCCCTCTTGAATTTCTCCCTTTCACATCTCCTTATCTAATTATCTTCGTCAAAGCATCATGTCTCAGTATGTATCCTACAATGTTAACTCTTCTTTGCTGTATCCCCTTTCCAAAGTTTCCTTTCTTCATTTGATTTTCTTAGCACTTCTCTATTTGATACCATCACCATTCTTCTGTAGCACCACATTTCAAATGCTACTAATTGTTTCCTTTAATTTGTACCAATGGTCCATGTTTCACATCCATAAAGAACAGCAACGCTCCAAATATATGCCTTAAGGAACCTTTTTCCGATTCCCAAATCTGTGCTAGTCGAGTTTAGTAACTAATGTATTATTGTTATGGAAAGCTTTCTTCAAGACGTTATTCTTCTTATAATATATTTATTGCTTCTATTATCCTTGGTTATTTTACTTCCCACGTAGCACAACTCCATTACTTGCTGTAGCCTTACTTCTAGTTCTATATCCATTTGATTCCTTCTTTACTACGTACACATCATGACTTTTTTTTTATCCTCAAATTATATTAAATTTTCAGTATTTAATCCAATCTTTTCAGTAATTCTTGAATATTCTTTTCTCTTTCAGAAAAATCAACAATGTCATTTGCAAAATGAAGTGTGTTGGTAAGTTCTACTCTTATTCTAATCCCAGACATGATTATTTTCTTTTACCTTGGAAGAGTTTCTTGTACATTAGCGTTAAATATCATCTTATGTAGGTTGCATCCTTGTCTAACATCTTTTCTTAGTTTAGCATCCTCTTCATGCTCAATAACTAAAATTATTTTTGTCTGATTTTGGTATAAGCTTTGGTATAAGCTTTCCTTCGGTAGTTGAACTTGATCCAAAGTTTTCTCAAAATTTCAAACCTTTTATTCCATTCCACAATATAAAATTCTTTTTAGATATTGCTGTCAATGCCACCAGGGTAACTTTTGAACTGCATTCATTAATTTGGATTTCGAATCTTTGTTTTATAATAATATAGTCTATTTGGTATTTTCCTGTATCTCCATCGTTTTTTGTTTTTTTTTACTAGGTGGAATTTGCTGATTTGTCCATCAATTTGTAGCACTTGCTAAATTTTTCAACAAACTTGTTTTAAATGTGTTATATTCTATGATATAGGACCTAGGACCTGCTCTGTAATTAACTGTTTCTCACAGCTAGGTCTTGGCGAAGGTATAACTGATCCAGGGTTCATTATACTCAGTTCCAAATGTTAGGAACCTTTTAATTGCTCGCATAAAATAAGGGCTGTTTAAAAAAATACATATCGTATTCAAACCATTGGCTTCATCATTAACTTTGACTCGCATCGGTGGTCACGTGGACTAAACATCTGGCTCATCTAATCTGGTTTGCCTCTGACGAGTAGGTAGGGGCTCGGATATCGGGTGGAGTTTATGAGTATGGTTTTCTATGAAAGTTTTCTACACTTCCCCTATATGCAAATGTAGGTATACGTCATTTGAAATTTACCTTTCTCCTCCCTACCATATAAGCGCTTTTTTTTATCCACGCGTCTAACAACTTTTTTATGTTATACGCATGTGAGAATTGCTCTAATGAAGTAGGGATGAGGAAGGAAGCATTTTAGAGAAAAATATACCCGCATTTGCCTGGTAGGAGAGTGGGAAACCATTTAGGAAAATCTATCTCCAGTAAATTCGACTAGGATTCGAACCCCGATCCCTCCATCTTCAACAGGCCAGTCTAACATGAGCGTGACGCCTTAGGGCTTAGACCATTCGGCCACTGAAGCGGATTATTAGCGCAATTAAAATATGTACACCTCTTGTTTTAACCTCTGCAAACCTGTCATATTTATGAAACAAGGTACTACATACCATGTTTAACGCTAGTGTAATACAACCTCATAAGTAGAAAGTTGAATGGTTTTCTGACGGTGAAAATTGATACAGGTCGAACAAAAAGACTAGGCCCGTATCCCCAAGCACTTATGACTAGATTAGGATGTCTTAATTGGTCTCAGGGAAGAAGGATGCGTAACAAGAGAAAGCGCTTTAGTTGTAATGTTGTTTTTTTTAACAAAAATAATGTATCATTGTTACAAGGAGTGGTCAGGAGTTTCGAGTTGATCAAAGTGGTTTGGCTGTCTGGAATTTAAACAACAGAACATAATAACCTTATTTATTAACGTGAAGTGCATATATGGACATATGGACTACATAATTATAGGAACGATTACTGACCTACTTTTGTAAGGCTTCTGCGACAAGCGCTCGTTTTGCTAAAAAATTAATATAAAAAACTATATTAGGGTTATTAATGACTGAATTGAGGGTAGGATGGAGGAAATGCATTATCATTAGTGTTGAAAGAGAAAAGTGAAAATCACATAGTGGTAAAGAAGCTACGGTGCACCTGGTTGGTATATATACGAACCCCAACCTGAATGTCAATGTCGACCAAGTCCAAGACGATTAGACCAAGCATCAATCTCTATGGATTCACCTATTGATGTTTGTACTTTTAAAAAACACATGGATTTGCTTTTCATACACACACATTTTGTGATTTTTTTTTACTAAACTATCAGAGTGATATACGCATATTCATCAATAGGAAACTTAGATGTGAAGCAGCAACTTAGTTGGGATAGTAGTCATCACTCTTGCCTGACCCGGGAGAGCGTGGTTCGAATCCTTGCCAGATGCATGACAGGGGATTTTTTTTTCTTCAGGTGAATGCTGATGCATTTCCTTAAATCACTCTTTTTTTCCCCCAAAAGGGAGGAATATATAAACTATAAGTTTGAATCCCAGTTGGGTACCACTCGTTTTCCTTATTCCTTTCCACGCGAATGCAGGTGCACTATCCAAACAGCCCTCCTCAATCTTAAATCTTAGATTAAGCCATTAATAGCCATATTGTTCAAAGTAATATTTTTTTTAATGGATGCTGCTCGATCTTAATTTCTAAAGACTACTTTACAGCCTTCTTATCGTGAGGTTATTAAGGGGGCTGCCTGGGCAGATGAGATATTGCTAATAAGATGTTGCGCTTAGGTTAAATATAGACAAAACCACTACACAAGTTTGGTGTTCACTAGAATTAATACAAAAATATTTTCTATGAACCTAAGCACAAATTTTCCACTCTGAAAAATATAAACATCCACATATTTTGGTTGATCATTAAACGCCAAAACATGCCTGGAAAGTGAAAGGTAACTGGTATAGGAGCTTAGAATGGGTTTTTTGTGTGTGAATTGAATGATGGCTTTTAATAGGAAAGATCATAACATAAGGTATATTGCCATTTGTATTTTCCTTCTCCCCTGTTTGTTCTCCTATTGCCAGAAAACTCCACCCAGTAACGCTATAAGCCCACTTGCTTTCTGACGTTTATGAATTTCTGCTCGACTATCTTAGCACCTTAAATTAATTCCAGAAAAAGTTTTTGATTTCTTACTGTTATAAATACTAAAAAATGAAAAGATGGTTTTCTCAAAACATTATTTATACCATTTCACAACATCGTTTGGTATAAAGCGCTTCATTCACCACAAAGTTTTTCTCTTTCTCCATTTGTCGCGTCTGAACAAATATTAAAGTCCGGTGTTTGCATGGAACATTGGCAAGATCTCTAGACCCCCCCCCGTCTCTCATTTGGGAATTACGTACAGTACATGGTGTGTGTAAATACTGTATGAAGTCTGGTGGCCATAAACCAGTGGCCTCAAACTAGTTGAAGGGCCAGATATACAAACTGGTGGCGGGCCTCAACCTAGAGAGACGTGTTTGCTCAATTATATTCTTTTGTTTTATTAAGCCCGTCTTTTTACCCTTCCGGTCATTGCATAAGTGATGAGGACCATATAATTTGTAAGAAATGTAAGCGCATTATGAGTGAATCCACATAATAAAACCACCCTTTATACATTCGGCTGGAATTCGAACCCTTAACCTCCCTGACACTGGCAAACTAAACCATAAGAACGTGACGCTTAATGCGCGTGCCCACCGATGTTGGTATAAACATGCTTTGTATTTAAAATCATGTATATTTTAAATATTTAAAAAGTTATATTAGAAACTATTTTAATTAAATTATGTAGATAAATATGTCCATAATCAGGAAAATAAAGTGATAAGAAATAATTTAAACTGTGCTAAGTTATGCTAAGTTTTTTGTTATTTAAAAATATGTAAACACTGAAATTAAACTCTATTTGTGTGTGTTTGTGTGTATATGTCTGCAGACCAGATAGTAATATAAAAGTGTTGCAGACAAGCGGGCCGGTCTGACATGTCTCCCGAGCCATGAGTTATTGAACCCGGCCATAACCCATCAATAAAATAATTATATTTGAATGTGTATGTATGTTCTTCAAATATCCGGATGGATGTAATAATTATTGTGAATGCATACTATGCCCCAACACTTTCCTTCTTTCCCCCTTTCTCATATAAAGAAATAATTCAATCGTGGAAAACTTCGATCTCAAGATTATGATCAATGTTGACATTTTATGCGTCGGAGAAGGCTCTAGGGATGTAAACAAAGTAACGATACTTTACTAATATCGATATTTTCCTTTCGATACTAGTATTTTTAATCGATACTTTTACTGATATTAGTACTCACACTCCGGTATCATATCGGTATCGAAAGAAACAACTTTTTTGCTATCTTCACTCATGTTGGGATTACATGTTTACTAGAGTGAACTGTGGAGAAAGAACAAATGACACTGTTCCAATTCTCACTCATTTTCTGCATGACAAGCAAGAAGCAGCTCTAGCATCCAATCTCTTTTAGCTTATCATAATTCATAGCTGTTCGTTTATCTTTATCAATACAGATTGATGCCTGACGGGTTGAGTAGCGACCAGTCTATTACCCCTTCCTTTATCAATTAGCGCGCTCATCACAAACTAAACAAAATTTTGTAGAACTCAATGAACTCAGCCAACTAAAGGATGCCCCAAAGAGACGAAGCAGAAAAGTTTGTGCATTGTTTAAGCAGATAAAGCAAGGGCGTCTATTCAGGGCGTCTATTCTTCTAGTGTTTGTCAATAGTTAATGATCTATATTGATAGAGTATATAAACGACGAATTTAGTTAAAAAGTGGCACCTCCCAGAATGAATTATGGAAGTTTTTTTAAAAGTTGGCTAGCGAAAAAGCATCTTGTAAAATTTGTTTTAGATTATTAAATACCATGATAATTTTCTGTGTTTAAATAAATATGAAAATATAACTATGATGCAAAAGTTGAAATAATTATTATTACTAGAGAAGAAAAAATATTTTTCCAGATTAAAATTTCGACACCGATACTTACTATACTTTTCTTTCGATACTGGTACGGTATCGATATTTTTCTGCCGATAATTTTAATGAGTACAGTATCGATACTTTTCTTTCGATACCATATCTCTACCCACGAGGCATTGTAGTAAGCGGAGAACGACTAAGAACCGTTAAGCACGCAGATGATCAAGCTTTGTTGGCAGAGTCAGAAGAAGAACCGCGTGACATGAAGGATTGGTATCATAAGAGTGGGCAAGGAATTTGAAATGAAGGTAAACATCGGTAAGACGAAAGGGATGAGAGTTGGAAAGGAAGAAGGTAATGCTATTATATCCACTGAAGGGAAAACTCTAGAACAAGTAAGGTCGTTCAAATATTTGGGAAGTCTGATGACTTAGAATGGCCACAGTACGGAGGAAGTTAAAAGAAGGATAGCTATGGAGAAGAGAGCAAATGTAAGGGTGAGGGGATTACTGACAGTGAGAAGAACCCCGATTGAGTTCAGAAAAAGATTTGCAGTGTGTTTCGTTTGGAGTGTTGTGACGTATGGATCTGAGACGTGGACAATCAGAAAAAAGGAACTAAGGTATTTGGAGGGTTTTGGAAATGTGATTGTGGAGAAGAATGGTGAAGGTGAAATGGATGGACAGGGTGAGGAATGAGTAAGTGTTGAGTAGAGTAGAAGAGGAAAGGAGCTTAATAAAGATGATAACGAAGAGAAAAATGTCTTGGTTGGGCCACACACTACGTAGGGATTGTTTAATGAAGAGGATCATGGAAGGAAAGATAGAGGGAAAGAAGAAGAAGAAGAAGAAGGTTTGGAATGCTAACAGATATAAGGAAAGGAAGAGGCTACAAGACGATGAAAGAAGCCGCTCAGGACCGAGGAAAATGGAAGATGTCCAGTTAACACCGGTCTCTGAACAGATTCACAGAAGAAGAATGTGTTCCCGAGTCCAATAAAGGGGGTCTGTAACTGGGGCTATAACCCAAACAGTTTGGAGTATTTGGTTCAAACTTGATTTTAGATGTTATAATATGATCATATCACGATATTTTTTCTAAAATTTTTATTTAAACCTTCAACTTACAGGGCAATTAACTGATAAATGACTTGAAAATTCAAAATTATTCGAAAATGGCTACAATAATTTTGTTCAAAATGAATATCTGGAGAGTGTTTGACATGATAAACAAGATTATATGTTAATTTTTATTTATCACCGCATCTTATTACCCGTTCGGTCTATACGCTTTAAAAAAAATCATTTGAGATTGGTTTAGTAATACTTTTTTTTATGTATTCACAAACTATAATAGACTATTATTAAAAAAAACCAAGTCTCACCGAATGAAGCGTACCGAACCACATCGCTATCAATATCATAGCCTTCAAAAATCAGTCAAATCAATTACCTATTATTTATTTATTTTTATTTATTATTTACTCCCCCACTCATTTCAAGTCTATTCATCACTTCTCAAAATCTTGTCCGTCATGTTGTGTGTACGTGTGTGTAAGAAAACCTCTTGAAAAAAACTGCTACATTGGATGATACTACTTTCCTACAGTCCCGGAAAGGTCACACGCACTTGAAATATAATTAGAATTCCGGTCACGTGCGCTACGTAATGCTACTTCTGGTCCATACAAGTCCCGCCACTTACTTGTCAACTACACTAACATGCGTGTCACTTACTTGTACTAGCCAGGGACAAACAAAACCTGGCATTTACTTTAAAATAATTCTGATATCGCGAGAAGTTTCCAACATCGAGCTTAGTTCGCTCAGTACCGCGTCTAACTACTTTTAGTTCTTATATCGCTGCACGTTTCCAACATTGAGCTTAGTTGGCTCAGTACCACGTCTAACTACTTTTAGTTCTTATATCGCTGCACGTTTCCAACATCGAGCTTAGTTTGCTCAGTACCACGTCTAACTACTTTTAGTTCTTATATCGCTGCACGTTTCCAACATCGAGCTTAGTTGGCTCAGTACCACGGCTAACAACGTCCACCCCACCCCTGGCTTCAAACTCAGATCAACCCTCTCTGAGAGACTGGGTTGTATCCCGGTTGAAACTTAATTTAGTTAACGTAGTGCGAAAAACAAACTAGTTGAGGTAGGTCGGATGAGCCTAGAATAAGGAGTTCCTTGGATCTATCCTAGACGCACATGTCTAGAACTAATGTAATGTTTATGTATGTACTCTTCCTTACACCCCAACTTTATGTTGACACTTATCTGTCCATGATTATTACCATATCTGCTTTCCTGTGTAAGACTATTCATACTCCAAGAGATGCCTGTTTTTTATTTGTTATATTGTTGTTAATGTTGAGCTAGTTTGTGTTTAGAAAGTGCACGTTACATACTCAAGCAATATTATTATTACCATTTATCTATGACCATGAAAAGGTGTAAAGTCTAACTTTATCGTCCTGGGAGTGTACCGTTCACTTGACGCGAGGCTTGGAGTGCGTCACTCCACACGGCACTGTTGTTATTGTTGCACTTAATATAAATACACGCGGCAGCCTGCGTGTAGTACTAGTTGTAATAAATTATTAATCATCCCATCCTCACCTCGCCGGTGCCTCTATTGTCCCTGGTACGTGGCGCCCGGGCGCGCTTCAAGAGCTTCACTTACATCAACTTTCCTTCTTAGGGAGGTGCGTATGATGACGTACGTACTTTTACACTTGGAAAAAGTTTTATTTTTATTTTATGTGTACATCTTCCTCCCCCTCATTTCGGTATTTATTTTATTTCGTTCTTCACCTATTGTTGAGAAATAAATACGAGGCGGCTGTGTCTGTTAAGCGCGCATCTTCAATCATTCAAGGTTAAGGCCGTAAGTAAGTTTGTAATAAGAACAACCTTATCTGAAAAAAAACTTGTTTAAGATTATTTTCATTAGTAATTTATTTTAGCACTGCTTATTACCACCCATTATGGTTTTACTAGGGGTTTAAGAGCTTGGTTTTATTTCATTAGAGTCGTGTAATTCAAAAAGCTCCTAAGTTTGAGTCTAGTATATTCATAATTTTCAAATGTTAAGCTTATATATTTGTTTATTTTAAAAGTAAAATAGCATATTATTTTAAAATGCCCTCTGCCAAAACAAACATAAAATGTAAATACACATATTTAAAATGCGTAATTTTAAAAATGTATGATAATACATGTTCTTAAAATAAAAATGACACTCATTTTTATAAAAAGTAAATACTTTTTAAATAAGAGTTTTAAAAAATGGAAATATTGCTTTTTAAATCAGAAATAACCATTTAAAAAACCATGATTTTAATTAAAAACACTCAAAAAATACACTATAAAAAGAATTAAAATAGTTTCAAAACCCATGTCTTTAAATACTTTAAAATCACACTGAAAATTACAGGATTTTTTTAAAATTGAAGTTTTAATGAACTAATATTTCCCCAAAATATGATTCCGTGACTTTATTTAACCTACAAGAAAATGTATGATTCACAAGAAGTTAGAAATTTGAAATGTTTTATATTTCATTTATTAGTCTTTTGTGTAATAATCGCGGATGATCACTTCTTCTGTTCCGATTCCATTCTTCTATGCGCATGCGCCTTGTATGGACTCAGAAAGAAATTATCTTATTACAAAATGTATTTCAATTAGATTTTTAATGCTTAGAAAAGTTGATGTCCATACTTTAAAATTAAAAATAAGGTGGTTAAAATATTCATTTTAATAGACAATATGAAATAGTAAATACAACTTCAATCGAAGATAATTCAAAATGGACAACAATATTATGTAAGTTTACTGGTCGAAAGTAGTTTTAGAGCCCTATTTACGTTATTCATGTGAAATTTGATATTAATTTTTACAAATTTGTTAAGCTACCGAATGATTTATAAGTGAAACTACCGATATCATATAAATTAAATAGGCTATACTTACCATTGCGTTTTAAAAATTGATTTGTTCACATCAAGAGGAATCTCGAAAATGACAGACTTACAAAACTCTTGAGCCCGAGCTTTAATGGCGAGTTTGGCTCGAAGCTCGAAATCTGAGTACTCGCTGAGCCTTAGGCTATACCCATATGTAGGCCTACTAACTACGCTAATTTGTTAGGGATGAAAAAGGTTTAATTCAGAGGACGTGTATCCATATGTGCTTGAAGAGAGGGGGGAAAACAATTCAAGAAAAAAACACTCAATATACCCGAATAGGATTCAAACCCCGATCTCCCAGTCATCGGCAGTCTAGTCTATTGATAGTGTAACGCATTAGACGAGGGGCTCCCAAACTTTTTAGAACAAAACCAGAAAAAAAACATGCCGGAGCCCCCATAAAAAATGTATACCAATATTAGAAACTTTCAACAAAGACAGTTGCCCGCTTCGGTAGCCGCATGGTCTAAGGCGCTACTCTACCGATCACATGGAGGTCGAGGTTTGAATCTCAGTCAGATGTACTGANNCCCAAAATGGTTTTCCCACTCTCTCCACGCAAGTGTGGGCACACTTCGTATGAATTCAACTTTCCTCGTCCCTAACTCGGCAATCATCCCCCAAACTTGCTTTCTTCCATAATGCTTAAGTTTGTTCAAATAACTTTGCACAACCAAATTTGTAAACAGAATTCATACCATTTTTGCACGTGGAATAAACTCGGCGTTGTTTCACCTTTGATCTCCAACGCCATAATCCCCTTTTGAGAGGCTGTGCTTGACTACTCCGGTCTTTACTGCTCTCTGATTCCTGTTTTGTATTTGAGGATGTGACAGGCCAGTAATCCTCAGTCCTCACAGATACATGCTTATTTTGCCCCCATCCTAAGTAATCTGTTGTCATTGGTATTCAAGAATGACCTACCGCAGATGATGTCACTTGTTGATCGACCGAATTAAGGGGGCTGACTAGGTAGCGGATGTTGGTTGCGCTTAGGTTTATATTGATAAAACCTTTAGCAGTACACGAGTTTGATGTTTACTGAACTGAACTCAAAACCATTTTCTCTCACCCTCATCTTATAAACACGGTTAAGAATTTGAAATTTTACACTAACAAAAGTCCAAATATCCTCATATTTAGTGATCATTGAAGATCTAAATTCCCAGGAAACAAAAGGTAACTAGGAGAATTGATCTCTGTGAATGTGATTTAATAGGAGGGTCACAACAATTGGATTGACATTTGTATTTTCCTCCTCGCCTGTTTGTTCTCATACTGCCAGAGAGCACCTTAAGGTGGTTCTAAGGTGGCTTGAACTTTAAATTCCACAATAATTCACAACAATTTTTTTAGAGCTGATTTATGTTTTATGGTTTTCCACTTTCCCTCCATGCAAATGCAGATACACTTCCTAAAACATAGCTTTACTTATCCCTAAAACCGCTAGCGTAATTAATACAAAAGCGTATAGCCTGAACGGGTAGTAAGACGCGGCGCCAACGAATAAAAAGTCGATAGTCTATGGAAGGGAACACAAATCAAGGCGAGTATTTTTACACTTTATATAACAAACCATTATTGTTTTGTTGAAATAAATGAGATTATCTCAGTCGTTTATTTTCCTACACAGTGATATCAACAGTTGTTGAATATTTGTAATGAACATAATGGAATTTAAGGTGTCCGCCTCGGTCAGCGAGAAAGTATCAATCGCTGTGAGGCCACACGGTTTAAAATATAATGGTCTGTGTCGTTTTCCGAAACGACTGCTTTATTCTTTCTAAGTTTGTACTTCCTTTCGCCCTTCATCTACAACCGCCCTTTGTCATGTAATTAAGAAAGAGTGTAAGAGAAACTAGCAAACTCCTTATTTCAAGGTAAAGAGGAAAGCTCGCTGCTAGTTCTTAAAATTTTATGTTGTGAACCTATAAAAACACTGTATTTGTTAGAGGAAGGCTGCATTCAGAGCCCCCTTTTTTTTTCTCAAGCTCTGTCCACTCCGCAAATATGTTTAGAAAGTCGCTAAAAATGAGCTAATGTCACATTCTCACGCATTTTTGATTTATTAATAAAACACGATATATAGGGTTGGAAAAAGAGCGCTGATTTTTCGAATTTATTTGGGCGTGAACCCTATTTTTAAATAACGCATCGTAAAGTAAAATATTGTGGTAAATCTGAACGTCTGCGCGGAAATTTCTCGCTTACCGAGGCGACCCCCTGAAATGAGAAACTTTTTAAACGAAGAGAAAAAGTTCGCTTCAAATTCTAGGATGCTCAAACAAGTATTCAAGAACGGTTGAGTTTATTATACTATAGTATATTATTGTATCTACCGAAGTAATATTTTATTCATTCATAAAAAAAGTCACAAAAACTGCAAAAATACAGGCCTTAGCTAGCAACTCGTATTAATAACACACAACTCGTATTAATAACACACTAAGGGAAGTTTTTTTTTAAATCAATGATATTTAAAATGATTCATCAGTATTTTATTAACTCACAAACTAATCTAACCCAGAAACAAACAGGAATTGTTCTTAGAAGATAAACCGGGGCATAAATTGTTACCTACATACTTTTAAGAATCACCCAGAATTGAACCAGAGTCCACTAGTTCTGTGGTCGATCCCTCCTACACTTGCACGGTGGTCACACCGTATAAAGCGTCATTCTCATAATATAGCCTACTGGATTATAGGTGACGGGTAGGTCGAGGTTTGAATCTCAATCGGGTGCATTGGAAACGGGTTTTCCAACTGTGATTTATCACTGTGGTTTTTCTATCCCCATTCCACGCTAATGAGGGTGCACTTACTCTAAACCTTCCTCATCCTTACACGCCAGATTTAGACGTTAATAACTGTGGTGTTTAGCGTATACACTAAAACTAAAACAGTCAAACGGAATATTATTCCTAAGGGAATCTAGCTCTTCATGCTTTTGTAAGCATTTCAAATAAAACTGTTTATAAGTAAATGCTGAAGTAATTGAATGAATACATGAAAGAATGGATGGAGGTAGTCTAACGATTATATTTAAAATTTTAGATAATCATTTTATATTCACTATTGTTATTATAAGCGTGTTTAGTTTAATTGGTTAAGTATAAGTCAAGGCAAACTAGCCTTAACTTCGCCAAAATGTGGCAAAATAAAGACAATAAATAAATAAACAGAATAGTTTTCTAGTCCTTTGGCCACGATATTGCGCAATAATTTGAATGGTAAGTAATGTCGTTCTGATTTGTACGCAAAAATTCGCGCGCGCTGGGGTGTGTGTGCTAATAATCGCTATCGGTAAATTTCCACTTATGAGGTAGGAATATGAATACATTATCTAGAGGAAATGTCTCAGCACTTGCGGGGAGAGAGAGTGGGAAGCCATTTAGGGGGAAAAAACCTCTTCAGAACACCCTGCCACAGGAAATAGAATCTATTGTGAGACTAGTTCACAGACAAGGATGTACTGGATTCTCAGCCTTTAATACGAAATTTTCACTGCGCTCCTTGAGCCAGGTTGAGTCCATCAACACTGGGGCTCGCTAGTGTCAACGCTCAGTGATCAAAACACTACCAAATGTGCAGTTGTTTGAAAATTCACTTTTAAAATGTTCGTTATAAAGGGACCATTGTAACCATAAGGAGAAGCATGCGTAAGCTTTTTGTCAAGTAGTCCGGGGTTAAATCTTCGGTCCCGGCACAGATTGATCTGATTGCCAAACCCTTCCTTCACCTCTGACAAGACGTGTAGTAATCACAACTTGTGAATGTGAGGAATGCCAGGCCTCCACTGTGGTTCGGATTCCACGTTAAACTGTAGGTCCTCCATTTCATCTCACAATCACCCTACCATTACACATTAGCATAAGTGCGTACAACCCGAACGGGTAGTAATACGAGGTGCTAATAATAATAGTCTTTGTGAAACAGTATTATGTTAATAGTGGGTTGGGTCTCTACCTGAACCTAGCTTTGTGGAAGCCGGCCGATCGACTCGAGATAGATATTTGTGTCTCTTCTCTAGTGAAACCATGTTTAAAATAGGACTTTTTGTTTTAATGTCCTTTGTTGGTATCTAATGATACCCGTGTTGAAGGACTTGGGCTCTTGCACGGAGTGTAGCCATTTTAACATGGAGTCTGTGTGTACCTTGTCTACGGACTAGCTAAAAAAACAAACAGTAGGATCAATTCTTTGAGCTGTGAACGCAAGTTAATTAAACGTAGTTTTTTTTTTTCATTCTTTATGTTTGTAAACAGATATCTCAGTCATTATTTTATCCTCGTTCATTCAGAATCGCTTAGCCACGCCCACCTCCAAGGTGAGCCACGCCTTCGCGCCAATAATTTCACACGGAGGAGTCTTGCGCAGTGTTCATGACCTGTTTCCAAGTAACTTGATACTTGATGACCTTTGCTAATTGGACACACCAGAAATGAGTGAACTCAGGTTTTTTTTTAGTTTTACAATAGTCAACATGTTTTTAACTTTAGCTATTTATATTTGGATTCCCAATCTCTTTCAGTTCTGCACGCGTATTTTATCTCCTGGTCGTTCGAGTGTATGTGTATACACATATATACAGTACATATACGCATATATGCATGTATACGTATATACAGTAAATGTACACACACATATATAGAAACATACATAATATATATATATAGATACATATATACAATAATATTGTATACATATATACGGATACATAATATACAATACATAGTGTTTTTAGGGGTAAAGTGCTCACCTCAGGACCCGATGTTCGTGGGTTCAAACCTAGCCGGGGTTAACAGATTTTCCTTGAGTGGTAAAAATCTGTAGCACAACTTCCTTCAGATGGGAAGTAAAACCATCGGTCCTATGTTGATTGTGGCTTGTAAAAGAACCCTGGAAGGTATGTGAAAATACCTTTTCCGGCAAAATTGGTAGGCCCTTTCACTCTCGCTCATAGAAATTCTCGTGTACTGATATAGTTAGTCAGTTAAGAAAGTTCACGTTAAATATCTCAAATACATTTTTTTTAACTTCTAATTTTTTAATTCTTAGCGCCGGGTTTTACTACCCGTTTGGTCTGTACGCTTATGATTTATTTACGACAGTGTGAGATAAAGGTTGAGTTTTGAGGAAGTATACCCACGTTTGCGTGGAGGGAGTATGTAAAACCATTAATGTAAAACCATCCTTTGTAAACCTGATCGGGATTCGAACGTTTATCTTTCCGTAATCGGTAGTCCAGTCTATTGCGAGAGTGACGCCTTAGACCAGAGGCTCCCAAACTTTTTAGCCTGAAGGAGTTCTGACACCAGAAAGAAATATACGCTGGAGGCCTCATGAAATGGATTACACTAATATTATGCACAGTAAGTTTAAGATCGTGAATCACATGTCAATCAAATCTGTGATAACAGTCGGCTATAAATCGTAGATTTACACAAACACTATTGCACGTAGATCATTTCAGATTAAACATTAATAGAGATAAAGAGTTAATAGAAGTTTCCAATACTGAACGTTGTTGCAATATTAAATGATATTTGGATAAAAACTGCGTTGAAAGGGTCATTTTTGGCCATTTTAGAATGGCTTCATAGATATGCACTATGCACAAATCTTCATTCTCTCTTAAAAGGGACATAACTTAGTTATTAACAAGAAACTTTGTAGCTTTATTCTCCATCGTCACCGCGGAAAATTTCGAGTAATCATTTAAATACGAATGAACTGCACACATTTCTGGCATACTTGGTATTTTCTTTTCCCTCTTAACTCCCATACCTCGCGCGAACCGGGAGCTGAGCTAGGCCTGCTATGATGCTATCAAATTGCTATTAAATGCTATTAAATTTTACAATCATAACAATATGAAATAAACGGAAAACATCACAAGCTTAGGCTGCGCCTTTAGAAAATGTCCTTTATTCAGATTTGAAAGAAATTGACGATCCTAATTATTGATGTTATTTTATAGTGTGAAAAACAAATAAATAATGTTTTAAGATTGCCTCACGGATCCTGAGCGAACACCTAGGTGGGTATTGTTCTAGTACATTTTTTTCCCCGCCACTTTTTGTAACCTGTGAGCTAATCGCATTTTAATCATACAAATAGGGTAGCGGTGAGAAAGGTAGAATTTATAACATGTACACCCGTTTATATAAAGGGCGGGTGGATACATTTTGAAATAAAACCACCCATATAACACATGACTGGAATTCTAACTTCATCCTCGGCAAGCCAGAGTATACGAGCCTGATATCTAGTCCTCGTATCCACCAATTTGTTAGCTCATACAGGGTGTCTACCATCAGGGAAAACGGGAATTAGCCGGGAATTTTAAGTGATAGGGAAAAAACGGGAATAAGTAGGGAATTTGGTATATTACAATAAAAATCCGGGAAATGAGGTTTTACTCAAAATATGAAATATTATAGTAATCACTAAATTAGTAAATTATAATGTGATTCAAACTGTCGTTTTTTGTTTGTGGTTGTGTAATATATTTTATAATACCTAGTAAACAATGTTAATACAAATTAAAAATAACATGTTTATTTAGATTTTGAAAACTTTTTATATTGTTAAGAAAAACTGTGGGGGGTCGGGGGGGGGGGGACGAGACTTACTTTTTAATCGGGAATTTTAGGAAATGATAAGGGGAAATCAGGGAAAAAGTCGGGAATGTCATTGGTCAAGTTGAGTAGACACCATGCAGTCATAGCTATAGCTCATTCTTCTCCAAGTGTTGATTTTATGACTAACGCCATCTTCCTAGTACCTTGTGACTAGTCGTAGTTGTAAAAGTCTGATGTGACAGTTACAGAGGCACGGGGTGGGTGACCCACTTGATCAAATTACTCCAGATAAACACGCCGTTAATTAGCAGCGGCGGGGGTGGGAAGTACAAGCGGTGACGCAACAACATGTCGCGTGCTTACACGTGTAGGTCCGGACAAATATCTTCCTTCTCGGAAGAATATGTTTATTATTAATAATTTTGGGCTCTTGATAAAAAAAATATTTCACAAGAGGACATCCATAAATCACGTAACGCTGTTGTGAGGGGAAGGGGTGGAGGGTGAAGCTCTTTTTTTTATACTTTTTATCACAACGTCTTACTACCCATTCGGGCTATACGCATATGTACTAATTACGCTAATGGTTTTAGGGATTAGGAAGGTTATATTTAGAGTAATTGTACTCGCATTTGCGTGGAAAACAATTTTTGGAAAAAACCACCCTCAGTACACCCGACCAAGATTTGAATGTCAATCTCCCCATCATCGGCAATCTAGTCTACTGCGAGAGTAGCGCGTTAGACCACGTGGCCACCGAAGCGGGTGTGAAGCTCTAATGTCTACATAGTGTTACATGGGGGTTATTACGTGTTACGTAACGCAGATCTTATAAATGGGATTATAATGTTCAAAAAATAATATTATTCTTCATGTTTTCACCGCTAGTAAACCTACTTATGGATAAATTCTGATTTGGAGCTGGTATTAAATCTGAGTCTTTCTTTTAGCGTCACAGAAGCTTCTCTATGAATTAATGACATTCACTATTGATGGGAAAAATTACTAAACACAAGTTGGAGGTGACAGGGTCGGGCTAAATTTCCACTTGGTGCCACGCGGAGTGGGGGGTAGGTAGGAGTGTATAAAAAGGTCAGAAAAATCGTTACATTGCTGACCCCTAATAGTGTCATAATTAGTTCTAGTTGTATGTAAACCGTTCCACTCATAATAATTACCAACGGAGAAATATAAGTTACATTGGAGAAGATATTAAAAATTGTGGATTCGTCTTGCTATACAAATTGTTATTAAATATCTAGGGGTTGGGGATGAGTGTGTAGGTATTGTCCCTGGTCAAGTTATTTTGTAAGTCGTGAGCTGATATGGTACGTACTTAGCAAGTACAGCTAATTCCCAACAAGCCAAACAACAGCAAGTGTATTATTTCATGTAAAATATGTCTCCATTTGTGCATTCTTAGTAGAGGCTGACTCTTTTTGGGTCAATTACTTTCCCTCCCCCTCTTTTGGAGGAATATTTTGAGTGTGGGCTGGCCTGATAAAAGCAAGGTCCTGAAGGTACACTCTACACTCTTATTTTGTTTCTGTTGAAGGAATTGTGTTTGTCTCTGTTCTGCACAGGCGCAGTACGGGGGCGGTACGTGTTGCGGTGCCATGGGGCAGCTGTGCTGAAAGGTGGGGGCGGAGCGCACAAGGAAGAGGAGGAGGTCGTCCTGGCAACTAGGCTCGGCTTGGACTCGGTCCCTCCCCCCACCCCCAAATGTGCCGGCGCCGACCTTTGACCTCAGTGCACGTAGCGGCGGCTCGTCGACCACTGAACGGCGCGAGCGGAGACGACTATGCGCATTGACGGCGTCTCGGCGCTCTTCATCGCGGTAAGTGATAAGCAGGGCCCCAATTTTGATGGCATGTCATATTTTTTGTGTGTTCATTTTATACAACGCTAATAAGTACCTACACTCTGTATATGATCGCCTTGTATAAATGTATATTTTGTAGTTAATTTTTTTGTCATTTTGGAATTTAGGTTCATATTTTCTGGTTTTTCGTCAATTTAGAGTAATTTTTAGAAAGGTTTGATTCATTTGAAAGTATTGATGTTGAATAATTATATTTCAAAATATTATAAATGTTTTATAGATGCATAAATGCTCAGTCATAAAAGTTTCCAATACAGCTGTCTGAATGAGGATATAAAGTAGGCCATGAACTGTGTATCACATCTGTGAAAGCAGAGCAAAGACCAGCGCTAGAGCCCTGCGCGGATATGTGCGGATATCCACACCAATATATTAATAAGTGGAATAATAACTGTACACAAGCGTAGATTTCAGATACAACTGACGTTAGAGCTACAAACAACTAATTTTATAGTTTTATCAAAGCATTAGAAAAACAATTTATAAATAGAACCCTACATACAGTGGCCATAAATAATACTAGACAACAGCAACACTTTTTTTTTCATACCTCCAGGACATAAGCGGCTAATTGTAAAAGAGATTGATGTTCTGATTCTAATCTGTGTCACGTCTACATCAAAAGATATATTCATTTAAAATTTCAACGCGTTAACTATTTTTAGTAACATACACTTATACATATGATATGCAACCTTCATCATTAACTTTTTCCATGTTCTAATACAACAGTTATATTATCATACAGGTAATATGTGTATTCTATATAATTAAAATAATTGCCACTGATATTTTTTTCTAATAGTATGTTTTGCATTCCCTCTTAAAAACTAACAGTTATCTCCAGTCATGGCAGTATCCCAGTGACCTTGATAACTCTTTTACGTCATGAATATGTCCTGATGAAAGTGTTCTCTCTTGCCCATCACTCAAGCTCCCAAATTATCGGGAAAAAACCCAACTGTAAAGGTAGAAAATGAATTTTCAAGGACATTTGACACCCTATATATGTATAGCATTGTACGCAAAGTTAACACCAGAGATTCATAATTGTCTTATTTCCGTTTTCCAAGAAATTCGTGCACAACTTCTTTAAACAAAATCCAAGCTGTTAGTTCAGTACACTGTATCTTCGTCTCAAATACACCATATTTCTAAAGTTTCCTTATTTAGGGACCAATGGCAATTCGTTCTTTAAGCTTAGCATCTGTTATATTGAGAAAAAATTATGTGAGACAGGTGAATCAACTTCCTATTTTATCTTAGGCCTTAACAAAATTCTTCATTAAACCAAGCCTTGTGTGTAAAGGTGGAAGAAGAACATTTTCTGGTTCAACCAGTGGAACATATTTACATTAATTATTCCAGGTAAATATTAACTTTTTTCCCTACTGTTGCACAAATAATACTTTGTTGTTCCTTAACTGCCCCACAAACATAGAAAAAAAAACTATATTTTGTTAAACCTTCCTGTAAACCTGTAAACCTGTAAACCAGTAAGTATTCTAATGTTTCTCTCAAGTCAACGGCATAAATTAGAGGAATCGATAGATATTTATTTCCACTATGCAGTAGAACTGCTTTCAAATTTAATTTCATCACCTCAATAAATATGCGCCATTCATTAGGACAATGTTAAATGCCTAATTCTTTCACAAGATCGTTAAAGTCTTCCCCAATCTGTCCTCCATGGTGGAATACTTGGAATACACTTCACTGCGTTGTTAATACAATGCCATTTAGTTCCAGATATAAGTAATTTCCATTGCTGCAACCAGTAACCAGGAAGATTAATCTTTGGTTAGCTTTGGTTCACGAATTATCTCGTTAAAATCTTCTTTCTTAATTAAATGTAACATGTCATCAGTTTTCAGTTGGTAGTCTAAAACCTTAGAAGTGGATGGTTCAATAAAGTTTATAGTACATTCATCAGCACTATCTTCATTAATGGTTCCTTCATCCCATGTTTTTTGAGGGAACTGGAACAGGCAGTTCTTCAATATGTGGAGCCGTCCGTATTGCAGATAATAATATGTTCGGATATTTGGAACCCAGCTCGCTGTTTTATTTTTGACATCTCTGATATTTTTGTCATACAGATATAGCTTCATCACCTTCTACGTAGTCTACTGTCCTAAACACCAATGACATGACTTCATAATATTAGTTTTTATTTAAAAAAGGAATTTCATTCCTCTGTTACTCTCTGAAACGTCTTCTGGAAAGATGAGATTATTATTATTATTAGCACCGCGTCTTACTACCCGTTCGGGTTATACACACTTACGCTAATGTGTAATGGTAGGGTGATTGTGAGATGAAATGGAGGACCTACAATTTAACGTGGAATCCGAACCACGGTGGAGGCCTGGCATTCCTCACATTCACAAGTTGTGATTAATACACGTCTTGTCAGAGGTGAGGGAAGGGTTTGGCAATCAGATAAATCTGTGCCGG
>CABFWB010000045.1:219420-238080 GCA_902151455.1 Timema bartmani
GGGACGTACAAACAAAGATGAAATCCCTGCTCCTATACAGGAATGAGCGTGCAACGCGGTAAAATCGCAACTTAGTGCCGTATCAATCCTTTGATGTGACAGTGGAAAAACCGATAAATGACCTTTATATCACATTTTGACACGCAGCTATACGACTTTTCCCGTCCAACAAATGGATACCCGGCTTTTACAGGTGACTCGACTGTATCTCCTTTGACAGCGGGCCGACATACCAGTTGCATGATGGGTAATTGCATCCGGGAGATGCAAGGTAAAGTAAGGAGACTTGCCAAATATTTAACTGCCGATGTTAGCTGATAAAATACACAAATGTTGGAACATATTTTTAAAAATAGATACAATATTTAACACAAGGTTATTTATGTAGCCATTCTTGTTGTATAAACGTGATTATCATGTCTAGCAAATCCTACAGTTCGTTAAAAAGTTGTTGTTTGGTAACTTGAGCTGTTTCACGACAAGTTTTACCAAATAAGTGCAGGATTGTGGAAAATAACCTGAGTTGAACAATAAAATTCATCATTTTAAGTAATAAAATATATTTATCTAGAAATCATTGAATAAAGTGGGGCTATAACCATTGGATAAAATAATAACTATGACAACTGACATTTCCACATTTTTATTTCACTTTTTACTAGAGATCCTAATCGCGAATATGAATATTAAATATAATTTAAAAAAAAAAGTTTTAAAGGCTTGGTACCTCTGACAAACGCTATTTTGTTTGTCACATGTTACGTCATAAAACGCAAAGATACCACTTCTTGAGTAAATTAATTATATTAGTACAATTTTGTCCTTATTTGTGATTTCAAGTCAAGGCCTTCATTATTTTATTCGATACACAAGGTGGGTCGGAAAAAATTAGACGATCTATGCTGAGGAAAGTGATGGACAACATTCTGAGGTTTATCTGACGTCCGGTGGAGCTTACCTGAGTGACATTATCTTCAAAGAGTGAAGAAGTGTTGTATGTAGTTTGCTTTTATTTAGCTAGTAAATATTTACTTTACAGTTAAAGTGTTAATTTTGAAGTTACTAATCGTCTAATCGGACCCACCCTGTACTACTTTTTGGATTTTTACGAACCTCGAGTCTCTCGGATTTGAAAGTTTTATTCCTACTTTTTACCCACCCGAGTAGGTATCCGGACTAAGGCGTCAGTCTTTTCTTGTCTGGTTTTCCAGTGACAGAAAGGTTAGAGTTCAGATCCTCAATGAGTGTATTGAGGAGATTTTTTCCTTTGATCGATTTCCCACTCTACTTCTATGAAATTGCAGTTATTTATCTTCTAAATTCTACCTTTATCATCTGTGGGAATATTCCTATTGGGTAGTAAAACGCGATTTTATTTAATCGTTAAAATAATATTAACATAAGTTTGAAGAGACAAAAAAAAGTTTATTCTTATTGAAACTATACAGTTTAGTTATTTGTAAATAGTTTATTTTAGCTACTCTTTATTGACTGTGTAAGTTTAACTACGTGTATTTTAAAAATAAACATTTTTGCTGTAGATTAATATATTTAATAGATATAAATCTGAATATTGATTGTATGTAATGTTCTTTGTTTATCTTTTCTATCACATCTTTATCAATTCTCCATATAACAGTGAAAATGCGTGTTCTCAATAACTATAAGAATCTAACTAAAACTATTTGTTAGTTGTTAGAGCCAATCATTTAGTAATATACCTAAATGGTTAGTTACTTCCACTTTATATTATCGAAACTAAATTTAATACAAACTCAATAAAAGTCTTGTCAAAATTACTCTAACGTAAATTTTAATAATATTGTTTGGAAAACGTTTAATTTGTTCTTGTAGAGATATTTAATTAATTAAGTCTTGCTTTAGAATTTCTATTAGTGTACTAGTTGGTGTACTCGTTTTTAGCACGAGGAATCTATAAAGTAACTTTGTAATTTTTTAGTTTATAAAGTTAGCCATAGGTAAAAGTAACCAAATATTAAATTATGTTCAAATATTAATCCTTTATTGATTTAAATTTTGTTACAAAACTCGAAAAGTAGGTTGACTAAATCACAATGTCAATAATATAAGCAGGTGTTAAGAGCTAAAATTTATTTTGAAGATTAAATTATAACTTCTCCCTGCACAATATTTAAACTCTTGCTTATTTGTGCTAGCAAAAAAAAGTGGTGACACAGAATAAATATTTGCTTGCTAAGTTGTCAAAACAAATTAAAGTTACACAGTACTGTAACAGTTTAAAGTTAAGAGAAAGAAGTATTCATTTTCAAAGTTTTTACCCGAATTCGTTCTGATATTTTGAATCCATCATATTATTAAATTTGCGTCTATTGGACTTTAAAAAAAAATTATCTTAAGAACCATCAGCATGCCCAATTTTAGATTTATAGGACGTTTAGAAATGTTCGAATAATTCATAGGAACAGACTGATATCAAAACTATATCGAATTAGGATGTTGAATATCCAGCTGCACTCTTTACATAATTTATTTTTGTAAAATATACTCTACAATTTAACTTTGATATTCCCAAATTAAATATGTAAACCAATATTTTTTAAAAACAATCTTTGAAATGAAACATTAATTATCTCAAAAACTGAGTGCACAAAGGAACGCAACCGATAAAAAACGCTGTATATTTGCCCAAGAGTGATCATGATATGTAAAAATAAATTATATACATTGGTACAAAAACTTATAGAAAAAAAAGGCAACACAGTTTGAAAAAGAGCATAAACGAAATAATAGGATGTTAAAGAAACAGATTTGTCCCTGTAATTAACTGCTTAATTTCAATAATTTAATAGTTAGTGAAATTTTGAACCCCCTATTCCTTGGATCCAATTTTCAAATACGATATTTTCATTATTTTATGATTATCTGGAGGGGCTCTATACTGTACATTATTGTAAAAATTTCAATTTTTTACTACACCTATTAAGTGTGTTATTTTGTTTTAGTTTTTGAAATTCTAGCCCCTCATTTTCAATTTTTTTTATAAAATTTAAATATTTACTACTTTTGTAGCTATTTAAGGTGGTCCATCCACTTTCCTATAGACATTTTATTTTCTACCCAGCCAAAAAGTGTTTTTTTTTTAAGTTTTGAAAACTCCCTTCACTACCCATTTCTCATAATTCCAATGAACCTTGTTTTGAAATTTTAAATGTTCAAACTCTTATGGTTATTTAAGGTTGTACCGCTACATACATGTAAGTATTTAAATTTTCTACATACGGGAAGTGATATTTTTAGCCTATTAGTTTAAGAATTTTGGGGAATACCCCTTCTCCCCATCTTACGATCCTTTATATTAATTGTATTTCAGAACGTTTGAGACGTCTATTATACCTACCTGACAAATTTAAATCTTCTACCACAGTGAGAAGTAATTTTTACATAAATTTCGGAAACCCCCCCTCTTACCATCCTCTATCTAGAAATTTTAAATATTAAGAATTATTGGGGTATTCAGTAGCATAATCGGGACAGTGATTTATCAGTAACTGAGCAACAAACATACATTTCATTTGTATAAATATATAGTAGAATAATTTTTTTTAAACCGAGATTCACATCCGCTAATTTATCTAAATAATTATACAAAGTTTAAGATTTTCATGGTCCTTCGTTTGACACCCTCCCACAACAATAATCACGCAGTTTAATTCTTCAGGCTCACAGTAATTATATGTTGTAACAAAAACCAAGGTTACTCAAGGAACGTGGTTATTACCAAGTTTCCGCTTTCTATGTTTCTTGGTTATTTATCTAACCAAATAGGTGGTCACAATGTCTAATGAGTCAGGTTCACTTTAGATGTAAAAAAAAAAAGTAAGGTGCTTAAAATGTATTGGTTAATTGAGCTTAAAGATGCACTTCCAAGTAGTCACGTGCTCTAAGGCATTAGGCTCAACATATTTGATTTAAAAAAAAATACGTCCGAACTGCAAACCTTAGGTTTGGACCTGAAAAAATTCCACCTTTCTATTTTACGTGAGTTTGAAACTACATGCACTGTAAGTCACGGAGTTTAAGGCGTCAGTCTGGGTTTTTTCCACACTCGAGTTCACATTGTAATGTACATGCATTCAATAAACCTTAGAACTGTTCTGAAATCCTCCAACTCATCTTTCACACTCGAGACACTTTCTTGACCCTCGTCTTAGTCGTCTTAAATCTCTTTTAGTTCCTTTCACAGCCTAAACGGTGGCTTCATCTGGTGAGATTTAATTAAGTTAGTTAAAACCTCTAGTTTTTCCCTCTTCGATGGCCGAATGGTCTTAGGCTTCACAATCGCAATAGACTGGACTGCTGATGATGCAGAGATTGGGGATCGAATCCTGGTCATGTGTGAACTGAGTGTGATTTTTCCTTAATAGTTTCCTACTCTTTCTATCTCCACCCAAATGCGGGTACAATTACTCTATTTACAACCTTCCTCATCCCTTACACATTAGCGTAATTAGTACATAAACGTATAACCTGAACAGATAGCGATATGTGATGCTAAAAACAAACAAAAACTGCATAGTCCAAATCGATAATATCTTTAATTTCAAAATAGTGGTAATTGACGAATTGTAGCAGTTCCTTCAGTGATATTTTATCTTCTGCATCAAAAGGCACACACTCAATAGCTAAACCAGCGTACCGGAAACATTTCTGAATAGGGGGCCATTGCCACATTCCTCTATGCCTTGTCAGTAAAAGGTAGCCTAAAGAATACGAGGTAGCCTGTATATTTTTGCTTGCTGCAACTGTGGTATGGGGTTGGGTGCAGTGGCTGTCTGCACTCAGCCTTTCGTCCCCTTCCCATTCCATAATTTCAGTTGTTCTATGACCAATGTGCTACCAAAATAAGAACTCTGGTAGAAAAACATTTTCTTCAAGTCTTAAATTCAAACATCAATAAAGGTTTGTTTTCAAAGAGCTACAATGTTTGAATGACCATTTTTTCTTGGATGTTTTAGTTAATATGTTCACTTAAACTGAGGTTGATGGCTCGTAATATATATAATCTTCAACATTCATATTGGAATATATGTGGACTGGAACCAATTAATTAGGTTTATTATAGCTGGATGTTTACTGCAAGTGAGTCCACTAAATCCAAAGCTGAGCAATACAGAGCGGAATCACTCCCTTAGGTTTCTTTGAGTATGCAGGCGTATTCCATTTTTCATCTTGCTGTTTTTTCTTGATTTTGCAACCCGTGACAGTAGTCACGCAGTCTTAGGTGTAAGAATAAAATAGATATAGAAATGAAAAAAGTTTCCGTGTCACATTCTCAAGTTTCTCTGAGTACACAATGCTAAGCTATTCCCTTTTTATGTTTTCTGGTTTTGAAGTTATCCACATATCTCATATATGATTCGCATTCAAACTCACAATATACTGTGAGGGTAGAGATAATAAATTAGAACTGGACACCCCAATACTTCTTCAGGCACGTAAATCCATGATAAACGTAAGCTTTTTTTTTTCTTGGTTTTAACGTGAACTGATCAACCAAAAAAGGTGTGTGACTTACAAAAATATAAAAATAAACGCTCAATTTCATTCTTCTCTGTTTTCTATGATGAATGAATTAATCAATCAGATTTCTGGATTTTAAATCAGCCCACACCAGCAGCAAGCGTCCCAAGGCGTTACGGTCTCAATATATCAGATAAGAGTATTAAAAAAGAAAAGCCTGAGGTGCAAATCTTAGGCCGTAACTAAGGTTATTTTCAAAGTTACTTTGTCTTCAAGTTGCATTGTTATCACACAAATGTATATATGGTTTTATTTGATTATTTCCTTGTATACTCCGGAGTTAAAGCTGCCTTTTAATGGGAGAATTCATTATATATTTCTGAATATGTATCTATGCAAATGTAAGATCAAATCAATTAACTTAAATATGTTGAACGTATCCTATGTATCAGTTTTATATTTTGCTAAAGAAACATGATTTACCTACTAATGTGAATACAAAACCAAAAAACTTCTCTTTGGATTTAAGATTGAAAATGTATTTTGTAACTACTCTTTGGCCTATTGCTGTTGATTTGGCAATAAATTAAGATAGAAAAAATAATTAACTATACATCCAATAGGAGAGTACAACGATTGATCGCGTGGTTTAAGAAAAAAAAATTATTGGATTTTTAACTAAAATCTAGCCTATATGCTAACCGGACGTCCAAGTTATATCCATGTAAAATTTCAGCACAATTGGTACAGTGATTTTTGCGTGACTGAGCAACAGACGAACACAAAGACAACATTTCATTTTTATATATTAGTAGGATAAGATCAATGCAATCTTTGACATTCGTAACCTTCACCGAATTATGACTTTTAAATAAATCTATATAAGATCTCAAGGCCACTTTTTTTTTTTGTAATCGTTTGTTTCTTATCCAGATGCTCAAACAGGATTTTTTTGGTGTCCATGTGGGGGTTCTGCCACCCGTAATGTTACCCCTCCACCACTCTCCACCTTTTATTTATAATCGTGGTGAACAAGACTAATCGATGTTGCGACATGTCATCACAATCATTTGAATGTAACAATATCCATAAGTTATCCAATCCGGGGACAGGCAGTTCTTCATAATAATGGAGTCTTAAATAATATCCCCGCAGATAAAAAGTTGGAGAGGATGTAATGTGAAACGGCCAAGGACATATTTAGTATAAAGGATGAGACGTTCATTTTCAAAATTACGTTTTACATAAGTTGTAGAATACTTTAACCTTTGGGGAACAACATTTAAAATATACATCCTCAACACCGACTTTATTTAATTAATGTATTTTTGTTTAGAACTGAGACAAACAAATTGTTTTTTTGTTGTTATTTTAGGAGAGGGGAAAGGGGAGTATTTAAAGTGCACCTTCCAGACAAATTATATCAGCATATGGCTCGCAAACTGACATAATCTAGAACTACGCTTATTATTCGCTCAGCTCAAGCGTATGGCTTAATTGGAAAGTGGGACGAACCCTTGAAAAAAAAAATATATATATATATCTTCGTCAGCTTCACTTGAAGTCGAATCAGGGTTCTCTATGCTTGTGTTTGGACCTTCTTATCAATTAACTACAATCATGAGCTATTTATAGATTTTTTATTAAAATGATTTAGTTTTACTTAACAATAAAATATTTATTTTTAAAAATGGACATGGCCTTATTAGAGAGTGTTGAGGCATTATGCTCCTCTACCGCTAACAGACCAACTATGAGAATCTTAAATTATAATTCCAGTTGGGACATATCTTTCTCATTATTTTTAACTAGGTCTTAACTTTTTTTACTTTCAATATTCATTAAACATCTGTCAATAGAAACATAGAAATGAAGCTTCCTCCAAACTTAACTATAGTCGGATCACCTTAAGATGAACCTCTTATAGCATTCCTAAAACCTATTATATCAACTTTCATGGACCAATTTCGTTGGTAGCACGACTATTTTAAATATACAAGTAAAGACAATGGCCATGTCATTCATTACCCCATAATCATTTTTGTAATAGCTATTGTGCTAGCTATTTCGTGACAGTCACTATTATATTAATTTCAATGTGAATTTCTCTATTTGATAAAGTACGAAAGAAAAACGTGCTCGTGCTAACGACTCATTTACATTAAGGCCCAATCTTACAATGTCACGTTATTCTATTCGTTAGGGCTTAACATAAGGTTAAGTGATAACAACCACTACTTTTGATTTTACAATGTTTGGTTAGCGTTAATGTTCACATAAAAGTGCTCGTAAAGTTAACGCTAAGTCTACCTTTCGGTTATGCCGGGATCACGATCAACTTAACGTATGTGTGATCACGATTCACGTAACTTAACGTAACAACTCGAGCCAAACATCTTCATTCTTGAGCATGATCTGTGATTTGTACTAGTTTTACAGTGATTATCTGTGAATGTTTACAGTTTTCAATCGATATAATATATATTTATTACAAAACTTTTTTGATAATTTAGCTTTCCTATTTTAGTTTAATTATTTTGTTTCAATGTCTTATCACTAGAACTTACGCTAAAGAGTAAACATTGGTCATAATACCAACAAATGAGTTACTAAATAGCCCTGTTGACGTCACTCGCATAGTGATTGGCTGGTTAGATCACGTGATACCCTTCCAGTAACGTTCACTTAAAGTAAAAGACCTCCCAGGACATCTCTTACGTTAAGTTAACTGCAAGTCAACGTTAAGTTAACTGCATCGTGATCGCTTCCATTTAAACACACGAGGAGGTCCTTTACGTTAAGTTACGTTAAGTTAACTTTAAGTTAACGTTAAGTTGATCGTGATTCCGGCCTTAGCAAATAATACGTCCACATTAACAACGTTAAACACTCCGCCATATTGTTTTCAAGGCAATTGTTAATATTAAAGTGAGGTTACATTTATTTATATTATGAAATGGGTGAGTTATTGTTTGATTATGATGATTTTGAAAATGAGTTACAAGTTCTAAGGAACCCAAGACTTTAAAGACCGAAGAGATACTTGGAATGAAACAATTTCCTGGAATTTTATAAAAAGGAAGAATGTTTTTTACCTTTCCGTCCAAACAAAAATAAAGTTTTAGAAATTCTTGAAGTGATTGAACACCAATTAGAATTGTTTATTTTAAATCGTTTGTATTTATCTATTAATTCAACAACATTTACTCTTCTTTGCTAAAATTTAAACACCATGTTTTATTTTCAACAGATATTTTAGCAGACAAATCAATACGACGAAAGATAGCAAATAACTTTACACAAGCCGATAAATTGGACTTGCTTTGATTGATTTGTTTCCATAAGAGTTCCATAGACGTTGTAATGAATTGCTTATATTCTCTATGGTAAAATTAAGCCAATCAAAAGCTTTGAAACAAAGCTAGCGCTCCGAGAATGTCAACGATAAGAACTAATGGAAGGCACTCGTTAGTCATTTGACGAGCACATAAAAATGTTATCTGCGCTACTTGTCGTATACGATAAACCATAGTGCATAAATGCATTATAATGAAGCGTATTGTGTAGACCATTCGATGCTAGATACTATACGTACAATTAATTAAAGGTATTCTACCTAAAGCAACAGAACCAAAAATATCAAGTTTTGCAAAAATAACAAACTATTTTGGTTACATTTAATTATTTTTTTAGAATCGTGTATTACTACCCGTCTGGGCTCTACGCATATGCACTAATTACGCTAATGTGATAGGGCTGAAAAGATGGATTTAAGAGGGAGTGTACCTGCATTTGATTAGAGGTAAAGTGGAAAACCATTTATTAAGAATCACCCTCAGTACACCCGACCGTGATTCGAACCCTGATAGTCCTGTTATCGGCAGTCCAGTATATTGCGAGAGTGACGCCTTAGACCTTGCGGCCACTGAACCCTGTCTCTCTAAATATATCTTTAATAGAATGAACACGAACACAAGCATACAAACAATACTACAAAAATGTCCGGTTTTTAAAGGAATGATTGTGTTAACATTAATTCTATTCATCTTTATTCATTTATAAAGAATATAGTTCATAAGTTGCTCATAGCTCTGGTTTGCATGGGGAATTGTACCCCTTACCCCGGGTCTCATTATATATATATATATATTCTATCCCAATATTTACACTAATGGGGTAGGAATGAGGCAGATAGATTTTAAAGAACGTGCGCCCTTATTTTGCGTGAAAGGAGAGCGTTAAACCATATATATATATATATTTTAAAACTTAGTACACCTCACTTAGCCTGGTTTCCGATGCTAACCTCCCTTTCACCGGCAAACCGGACTAAGCTATTACTTTTAGAAACATATGCCAACAAAACAACAACAAACTGATTTAATTTAGTTAGATGTGAATATTCTAAAGTTGTATTTGAACTAGTACTTAAAAACCTTAAATTAATTTATCTTAAAATCGAACACCTGAACCAAAGAACATTTTAAACGTAGATCAATTTAAACAGGACCCGCCTCGGTGGCGTAGTTGGCTAATGCGCTAGTCGTGTTGAGCCCGACTGCCGAGGACGGGGAGATCGAGGTTCGAATCTCGGTCGGGTGAACTGGGGGTGGTTTTTCCTAAATGGTTTTCCACTCTCCCTCCACGCAAATGCGGGTTCACTTCCTCTATTCAACCTTCCCAATTCCTAATCCATTAGCGTAATTAGTACTTAAGCGTATAACCCGAACGGTAGTAAGACGTGGTACTAAATAATAATAATAATAATTTGAACAGTATTCATTTACGATGTTTTAAACTTTACCTTTTGTTTGGTTAAAATTTAATACATTCTGTATTAGGAAACTATTTTGCGTAGTATCCTTGTTTTTTAATAGATCTGTAACATTGTTTTACGTAACTTCTTTTTGTGATCGCCTAAATTAACTATATGCTAAATGCTCTTAGAACTTTTAAAAGGGGTGACCTGGCGGTCTAGGGGGTAAGGTGTCAGATTTCTGTGCTGGGGGTCCGGGGCTCAATCCTGTGTTGATACGGAATTATTGAGATATAATTGGTATTTATAGCCCCGTGATCGAGCGCCAATTATTACGATATTTTTTTTGAATAAATACAACTGTTAATGTTGCACACGATTTATTGGAGTGATTTTATCTTCTTATACAATTTTGCTTGAAATACAGGTTATTTTCTGAGTATTCTTTGTATATAAGTTAATAGTACTGTCGTGATATTACACGTTCTCTAGGTTTATGTCGCCGGCACTCTGTAGATTTATGTGACTACTCTATATATTCATACGCACAAACAGCTTATATATGACCTACCCCTTTCCCTTGGACCTCCCGTGGCTAGTGTCAAAACCAACCAATCGAAAGCGTCCTGGCAACAGGTGTCTTGAAGGCTAGCTTCCTATTGGGTATAGGGAGTTGGCGTCTCTTTCTTGTTTGGTAAATACTACGGAATTAAATTTTGAAATAAAGAATAAGTTTTAATGGTGCAATCCTTCTACATTATTCTTGAAAAGGGCATAATTCTCCATGGATGAAGTCTTAAAAGGATAATTTACATACAAATTATTGAAGAAAAATACTTTCATCTATGACTTTTTAAATATATGAGAGCGGTCCAAATCATTATCGTTACAAACTTCGGTTCCGGCACAGATTTATCTGATTGCCAAACCCTTCCTTCACCTCTGACAAGAAGTGTATTAATCACAACTTGTGAATGTGAGGAATGCCAGGCCTCCACCGTGGTTCGGATCCCACGTTAAACTGTAGATCCTCCATTTCATCTCACAATCACCCTACCATTACACATTAGCGTAAGTGCGTATAGCCCAAATGGGTAGTAAGACGCGGTGATAATAATAATAATAATAATTAACGGGTAGTAGGACGCGGTGCTAATAATAATAATAATTATAATAATAATAATACGTAACGGGTAGTAAGACGCGGTGCTAATAATAATAATAATAATAATAATAATAATAATAATAATAATAATTATTATTATTATTATTATTAGCACCGCGTCCTACTACCCGTTAATTATTATTATTATTATTATATTTATTATAACTTTTAAAAATAAAGTGAATGGTTTTACTGTTTTTTATTTCTTGTAACTTTTGTTTTAAAGTGCAAACTAACCAAAAGTTAGCTTAATACATTTAATTTTTTATTAATTATTCCTGATGTAGCAAAATTCAAAATAATTACAAAATTTTAAAATATTAAAATTCATAATTTTACGCAATTTTTTTTACATTGTGTATGTAACAAAATATTATACATAATGGTTTTAAATAAAGCTAATTGTTTATATTAGCTGTAAATATCTTAAAAACTTTTTTAAAATAATTAGTATTTTTCTGAACCCAAGAAATATACCACAGAGGCCAGCCCCGTGGAAAGGACTATTAGTACCGTGGTACCGGGCCCGGATATAGATCCAGATTCATAAGTTAAAAAAAATGTAAATGATAAAAAAATGTAAATGATAAAAAAATATGAACGACTGGCATTAAAATGCCTATCCATATTAAAAAAACGGTGCATGCCCTGCCCAAAAGATGGAGCTGCCTACGGAGGAACATATTAGCCTCTGTCACAATTATATCACTAGGCGAGTTTTCGCGATTGACTTGGTTACGTCTTGGTATCAAGGGTTTACGACCAAGTGGTTCTGACCAAGGTGGAGCGAGAGAACAATTTTGAGATTTTTTCTTAAACACAAATGGCGGTCGGGGTAGTGTAGATCTAACAGCTGGTAGGTGAATTTATGCAATCCTACTACTGCATGTACTTAAAATCGATGAAAAATGAGCTATTTAATTTTTTTCTTAGTTATATTTGTGCTTATTTTGACTAGTCCTAATATATACACAACATGTTAAGCTGAACATATCATCCCAAAAATAACCTTAAGAAAACATGAGATACGTATATAATATTAAATAGGCCAAGATAATATAGCACTCTCTTTTATCTGTAACAAAACTGTTTTTATGTATTTCTAGCTAGTAATTGCTGTCCAATTTAATTCATAAAAACTTAAAATCCATTAACTACGAAGTTATGCGCTTTTAAATCTAACATAAGAAGTGATGCTGTTTTGAAATTGGTGCACAAATTCTCGGCTCTTTGGTCGTAACCATACTGTTTAGTTTGATCAAGGAAAGCGTTTCCAAACCGAGCTCTGGTATCGTTTCGGTCATAAACATTTCGTTAACATCGATACTAGGTCAACCGTGAAAACGGTGTGGTCGTTAACATCGATACCAGGTCAACCGCGAAAATACGCCTATTGGTTTGGCCTATTCTTGTCCTTCGTTTCGAAGTGTTTGGAAATTTCCCGAAGTCTACTATTTCTGTACTGAAACTAAATTTGGCACACAATTGTCGGGCGGTAAATCAAGTTCAATTTAAATACCTAATCATGTGCGTAACATTTTAGTTATCACTCAGTTAAGTTACCCATTCATTTTCGAACATAGCCTTTCTTTTGTAAAAGTGACTTCAACATTTTTTTAGAAAAATGTCCAAGCTAAATTCAAGAATCGGTGTATAAACAGAGAGAAGGGGACATTCCCCTTTTGGAAAGAACCTGTCTGCCCTTACCCCAATTGGAATCAACTCCTACCTCCCCTGGAATAAGCTTGCCCTTCTTTAGATTTATCTCACTCCCCTTTGATATTCTTGAACATGGAGCTGAAAAGTGGCTTTGTATCAAACTCTAAATAGCTTTTAGAGGCATCCTCTTTTCAAAAATTTGTTGGAAGAAAACCACTTATAGATTCTAAAAGCTTCCGTTCATAAAAATTGCAAGAGAAAAATTATTCAAAATAGCTTTTGAGAGCATCTCATTTTTCAAAATTTGCTGGAAGAGGCTCACTCTAAATATCTTCAAGAGACATTTAGTGTTCAAAGATTTTCCAAGTGACGACCCTTCAAATAATTTCTAATGTCACCGAATGCTCAAAAATTTGCTGGGGAAAGACTACTTCGAAAAGCTTTCATATTAGGCATCTAATTTTAGAATTCTAGGGGCATTCAAGTTCCAAATTATGGAGAAGGACCATTCCAAATAACTTATAGAAGAGTCAAATTTTTTAAAAGTTCCAGATGAAGCTCATTGTAAATATTTTCTCAACATTTGATGAGATAGGGTCCTAAGGGCCCTTATAAACTCTTCTTTAATTTTGCTGACTTCCCCCTAGACAAATAAGGTTTCGCCACATTTGAAGTTTAATATTACAAAAAGAGGGGGCCCACGCTTTGCCCCTAGTACCGGACCCGGTATGAGACCTTGGCCGATTTGAGCTACACATTTATAAAGCCCTCAATAAACGTAAATAATGTACAGTGCATTATTTTTAGTATTTTCAAACCAGTTTTTGAAGAGACTCGAAAAGTTTTCTCGTGATTATTTTATTGTTTATTTTTGTCAGCAATTTTTTCACTTGTTGACATTCCTCTACCATTATAAATTAATACTTCTAGATCACAAAGATAACAAATAAAAACGGCAACCGGTTAAAAGTAAGTATTTTTATGTAATTTTTGACGCAAAGTATATAAAGAGGAACCCGTCCTTCGTTTTGTGATGCCAATCTCTCATTTTTCTTTATTGTATCTCACAAACTCGATGAAACATTGGTTTTAAACGAGTTGCCGCTATTATGGTGAATTGTTGCTACGTTTTGTTGTTTAATAATTTGTAATTTACTGTTTGTTTGAATATATGAATATATTTAGTATGTTGTTACACAGTATCATTATTATCATGGCTATCATATCTCTCGTAAACATTGTATTTTAAAGGAAGAGGGAAATTTTTAATGGAACTTTTAAGCAAACCATGTTTTTACAAGATATTTGAGAAATCCCTTTTGAAATCACAAATACTTGTTTCGAGTTCAAAATTAATCTTTCTTACTTATTTTTACGTTCGCGAAAAATTAAGGGGGGGGAAGGGGGAGTGTGGGGAATACGATTTAAGGGCAATTTATAACAAAACGTTTTCTTGGTCTAAATAAATCAAATATTGCTCTAGAAGAAACGTAAAGTTTAATTTTCTTCACGTTGTAATATCGGAAGTTCTTAAAATATATTATGTAATAAAAATAGCGGCATTAGATGACAAACTTTTTAAATGAAGGGGGAAAGTTGTCATTAAATTCCATGATACCCTTGACAGATATTCAAGATCGGTTGATATCACCATGAGAAAAAAAAATTAAACTCTATGTTTCTACTGGTCAATTATTTGTTTTCTTTTGATAAAAAAAAGTTTGTATACAGAAACTACAAAAGTACTGACCTTAGCGCATTCCCTGCACTCCCACCTAAAGTGAACATGTTTTATTTAACATTTGATAGAAATAAAAGATTCATTAGGGTCGAACAAACTTGCGAGATATTCTTTTATTGAGGTATTTGCGATTATATCAAAGCTATAAAATAATTTGTATGAAAACATATTTTTTTATTTAAGATATTGTAATTTTGAGACTAAATTTCAAAGACTTATTTAACATAATGTAGAGTCTATAGATATTACGTGCCGGTGAGTGATTTTAAACATTTCTAGGTATATTTATACTAATTTTAGTACAACAGTTTTTTTTAAATATATTTGACGTGTACGTCTTACTATCTGTCCGGGCTATTCCCATATTTACACTGATGAGGGATAAGAAAGGTATAATTTGCAGTAAATACACCTTATTTGCGTCAAGAGGGAGTGCAAAACTATCCAGAGGAAATAACACCTCAGTACACGTGGCCGGGGTTTGAACCCTGACCTCCTCGTCACCGGAAATCTAAGATACACGGGATTGAAACATTTATCCGCGTGTTCACCGGCGCGGATTATTGTTTTGATTTTTAAAATGTGAATATTTTAGCTGTGACCTGTAGGAAAATAAATTTTCTGACAAAGTGGTTCATTCTCTAGAGCAGTGGTCGTCAACTTACGGCCCACGGGCCCTACCGACTGATTTTATCAGGACCGCTAAAGATTTAGCAAACAAACATTTGTGTTTATAAAATTAACTAATTACTCTATGGAAAATATAAAGTTGAAAATTATGGCTCGATATTTACTTTCTTTCGACACCTCGTAGAGAAAGTATTGTGATCGTCCAATAAAATCCAGCCCAAGATTTTGATAAATGTCGACATTTAATGACCCCCTGAAACAAAAAAAAAGTTGTTTTCACAATGCCGTCTGTCTGTACCTCAGGCTAGACCCGAAACTATTTTACCGATTGGGCTAAAACTTGGTATTTAGGGTTTTTGGAATTAAATTTCTAACCCTAAATATAAAGGTGTTATTAAATTTCTAACCCTAAATATAAAGGTGTTTTACTGAAGAGGAAAAAAAAATCAACTGTCTCAAAATTCGCCTATACGATTTTGATTAAATTTTATATCTAGACACTGTTTATCAATATAAACAAGATGGCTACTCTCATTTTCCTGTGAAAATGGCTTTGGTGGTAATTTACACGAGGGAAATTTTCCAACTTATATTGTTTCTCCACAACTATTTGAAATACGAAGTAACTTATCACTGTAATGTTCTAGTTCTGTTAAAGATAAAAATCTTTTATTTGAAATATATTTTTATAAAACTAATAGGTCCTGAGCTATAAGAAAATATAAATGTACTTTTTAATTCATGTTTTTGAAAATTAATTTGATTCTTATGGTCTTTGGTGGATAAAGATGTTTCTCTTTTCTCTATTTTTCTTTAAAAGTGTTCCTAGTTCCTAATGCCATAGAGTAAGTAACAGTATATATTATTTAATTTATGATCTTTGATATAGTGTTTCTCCAACAATGTATAACCTATTATTTCGTTTCACAAATCTTACGAGTTTTTAGTAAACATTTTTTTTAAAGATGAAAGCGGGAAAAAGTCTGTGGGGTACCGTACCATTTATTTTAAGCCCATAAGACCCGCGATGTCATAAAAGTTGTCGACTCCTGTTCTAGAGTCCTTCAGTGACACTTTGTATCGATACAATCTAATCTCTGTAAGGACTTTTTTTTTCAGCTGAGAGCTGTGGGACTTGGGCAAGCTGTAGGATAGTGGGAAATAGCTCATTTTACAGATCTCACGCTCATGACCGGGTAAAATAAAAGTATTCCTCTAACTTTAATTTAATTGCCTCAAAGTTCTATAACAGGCCCCTTGGTGTAGTGGTCAGTGCATCTGGCTACAAGCCTAGGAGTCCCGGGTTATATTCCCGGCTGGTACCTTGGGTAGTTTTCTTTAAGGGGAATGGGCCCAACAGTCACCAGGGTTTGGTTAACTAGTCTTAAGTTAGGTTAAGACTCACCTTGGCTCCACAGCTCTATAATAACCATCATCACATCATCTCATTGCGGGTACGATGTGTAGACAACCTCCTATAGGCTATGTGCGCCAGTACTGGTGGCGCGACTCGTGATGACTTCGCAAGTTCTTGCAGGGTGAATCCAAGAGGCATCATGTTTACCGCGATCAAATACTCGGGAATCCTAAAACATAACTCACCGTTTCTCGTAAACTACTTGGACAATCACAGTGATTTTTTCAGAATTTGTTAGAAAACCTTTACAAGACATGAGTATATTATTAAAATTCCCATATTCCAATTGGTTTGCTTTGAAAAAATTGTTTTCTAATGAAATAACTATAATGAGGTTTTCAATGCAGACATATTTTCACACTACGGAAAAGTGTTTTCCTAATTGAGATAGAGGGGTAGTATAAAGGTACGAAATGATCATTACGAACTGAATTTTATTTTGATATAAGACTCATTCCTATAACCCCAATACTTTGCTCTGGCCATCCCTCTATAAGTGTAGCCCTGACATGTCAATAACCTTACACGACCTGCAGATAACAAGTTGTCCCTCCTCTGGCCATCCCTCTGTAAGTGTAGCCCGGACTTGTCAAGGGAAGGTAGAAATGATTTTTGGCGTGCCCCAAGTCAAGTGTTTAGTTGAAGGGCTCTTGACAGAACACCTGGGCTGTGCCACGGAAGGCAATATTTGCTGTGGGAGGGTGTGTGAGGCACCCCAAACACTTCTAAACCCCCACCCCCCACCCCCCAGTTAGGGGACAGTACTTATCTGCTACTAAAGTGAGAGGGAAGTCACTGCAAGCTAGTGGAGCACTTCATTTTGATAGCTTTAAGTGAAAAATATTTAAATCAAATGAGCCCACTATTTATTGATCATCTTCATAGGTGTCCAGCGAATTCGTGTTTGAGTCCCGTTTGAGGATTGGTATCAGAGACTTAGTAAGGTTCACGAGTGATATTTTCAAATCATCACAATACGCGTCCAGGCTACACATAACTTACTTTTAATTACACGTACACGTACGTGATCGACTGGTCTGAAGCAGGTGTCGGAAACCTTTTTGTGCCTTGATCGACTTATTAACTTATCAAAGGTCCAGCGATCATTTTATATTGTTTCTCCACTCTACTTTTTATTCTTTTTTACTTTCTCGCTATCTTACAGGTAAAGAAAGTATTGTGATCATAAAAAAATAGAACTCAAGATTTTGATGAATTTCGATGTTTCATGACCCCTCGCCCCCCGAATCCGAAAAAGTAGTTTTTGAATTTCCGTTTGTCTGTACCTCCAACTAGAGCCTAAATTATTTTACCAATCGGGCTGAAACTTAGTATCTAGGGTTTTCATAGGGTTGTCCCTAGGAATTTTTGGAATTGGATATTCAGCCCTAAAATTAGGGGTGGTTTACTTAAGGGCAAAAAGAAAAAATCGATTTTCTCAAAATCAGCTCTAGAGATTTTGATTAAATTTCATTTCTAAGCTTTGATAAATATTATAAACAAAATGGCTACTCTCACTTTTTAGGCAAAATGAATTTAAGAGTTCCGGTCTGATGCGTAGATTCTCATTTTTTTTTATCATATCTCCAAAACTATTTGAGATATGAAATTACTTCTCATTGCACATATGTAGGTATATTTATTTGAAGTATGTTTTTATAAAAACCAACATTTTCAAGCTAAACGCAAGTATATATATATTTGTTTAACTTTTAGAACACTAAAGATCAAGTATTGTGACCGTAAAAAAAATCTAAACCGAGATATTGATGGATGCCGACGTTTCATGA